>JAOQIF010001448.1:0-17374 GCA_026260285.1 Colletotrichum sansevieriae
CCCCCCCCCCCCCCCCCCCCCCCCCCCCCCCCCCCCCCCCCCCCCCCCCCCCCCCCCCCCGCCCCTACTTTCCTTCTTTCTTTCGTTTTTTTTTTTCTTTTTCCCTACAATGGTAGTGTGCTTTCTTTCCAGTGACCTAGTCACCTGCTAGCCGAGGGTCTCCGGGAACAAGGACCGGGTTTCGGCACAGGTCCAACGGTTCGCGAGCCGGTTCGAAAAGTGGCAGGAAGCGGCGGGGCAAGCTAGTGTCTAGTTTGCTGCAGCTCTACATAGCCAAGGTATCAAGTATACCTACCCAGGCATTCTAAACGTTACCTAAGGTAGGTAGTGTGCAACTTCTGGCCCACAGCATTCGGGATCAAGTACTAAGGTATTGGTTTGAATATGTGGGACATATACTTCTCATAGAATAATAAGTGAGAACAACATGTCTCGAGCATGATGGTAATTCACCTTACGACCTCAGAATATCATACGCAGTACCCAACCCGATAGTATGGACAGCGCTAACGTTCAGAATTCCTGGGTAGGTACAGTATCGCCTCCAAGTATCTCATATATTGGCGGTACAAAAGGGGCTTGCACGCTGTGCTGGAGCTTGCTGCTGAGCGACCGATTAGTGCTTCCTTAGCTACGGAAATCGCTATCTGAGGTTATGACATACGCCGTGTCCTATGTACATCACGTCGTCGTGAAAATAGATGCAGCAGTCCTGTCACCTCGAATTGCGACTTACGACATAGCACAAGCACATCAGCCAAAGCCAGCTCGAATAAGAGGGTCCGGCCGAGCTTCGCTGAACGTTTCTGATCCAGTGACAACAGCCAGCGAGAGGAACTCGCCAGACGGAAAACAGCCAACGCAGAAACCCTAAACCAAGCCTACGGAACACGGGAAACCAATAAGCAGACTACTGCTTCACGGTGTCTCATGGCTCATTCTGAGTCTTCAAGTTCAAGGTTTTGATCAAAATCGCCAAGGTAGTCAGTGACTACTGCTAAGGTTTTATTCATCATTCGGCGTGGAGAAGACCCCTTTTTTTCGGGCATCAAGGTTAGCAATGGGCGGCGCATTCCTAAAGTCGTCGTCGACACTCGACCGTCTGTTTAGGTGGTCTTTTTGCCGACTATCGCGTCGGCCAAACAAAGACACGGCACTTCGGGCGAGTACGTTGCAGCCTGAGCTCACGTCGGCCGTATTCTCAATCCGGCCAAAGCTGTGGGCGAGTCGTGAGACGCGGAAAAGGCTGCGATCTGGCCATCATTGAACGGCAGGCTCAACTGCAGACCACCGGCGAGATTGGACTTCCGCAATGCCGGGCTGCCATTTGATTTGGGGCCATGCCGGTGACGGAACCTAATCACCGGCGTGCAGCTGTAGCCGTGCCACTGCCATGGAATCGAAGGTTGTCCCGCTTGTCGCCATCACTCTGCCTTAAGCTTAGCTGGCAGTGACGAACTCGAAGGCCACAGAATCCGTACGTATACCATCCAGCAGCCGGGTGAGCTTGCTAGACAATGCGATGGCTAAACCGATGCCCAAACGATGCCTTCGATCCATCGTCTTGTCGCAATGGTTCCTCATCGGCTTTGTATGGCCGCGTGGCTGTGTTTTCAGCACTGCCTTCCGCAGAGTACCTCTATATCGAGTGTGCGACGGTACGTAACTTGATGTGCAGAGTGCATCTGGAGCTGTAGCCCATTCAACCCAATCAACCGCCTCAGTTTGATTGCTGCGCCCACGCCTTTGTTCCTTATACGAGGGTTATTTCGATTCTCCAGTCATGGCATGCCGCCGAGCAGCTAGTCAGAAGTAGTACGCTATTCCATACCCAACGTCGTCTCTTACTTCCTAGCGGGCGGCGGCGGCGGCAGCAGAGGAGAAAAAGTTTCTTAGTAGTCGCAAAGTCTTCGCAGGCGTGGGCAACTACTACACCCCAGCAGGAAGCCCCAAGAGCCTAAACGCTTGCATTTAGTCTAATAGGCTCTAGCCTAGTAGAACTTAGTAGAGATATACTAATTATATTATAACCCCTACTTAAGTGCACCAGAATTCTCTATCTTGCTCTGGTTGACTGGTACTGCAGAAAAAGGAACGACGAGACGTGTGGTCCGATTTATGTGAGAATGGCGTGGGCGTGCCGCGCCGCGGAAGTCGTCCGGTCAAGCACGAGGAAACTTGGAATGAGAATGGGGGCGTCGCAAACGTCACATTCTCCTCTTCTGGGGTTGTATGCGGAGCTGGGTCCTCGCGAGACTCTAAGCGCTATTGCTGCCGTTTTGCGACCGGGTTGTTGCTCCAGACTTCCTCTTCTTTCTTTTCTTCCCGTCTCTCCTCGCGCACGGTGGCACATCTCACAGCTATCGTCCGAAATACTGCTGGCTGGTTGATTGTGACGTGATCTGGCCAGCGGAGGCGCGTCGCGACTTCGTATCTCAAGTAGGTGTCTCAAGTTGGTGCCTGTGTGCCTTGGAAACGCGATGGGCTGGGTGTATAGGATTACGTAAAGCACCAAGCTACCCTTAGATGGGGCGGGAGGCAGTACGTGTTGTGGACTTGTTTCTTCAGGCACAACAACTGCGCACGCGTCGCTTCAATCCAAGCAAATAAGTGGTTTACAGGTAGACGAAGGTCTCAACACAGCCACGCAAGCCTCTTCACCCGCCACGGCACAATGGCCGCTGACCGCAGTACGAATGTTCACTGCGAATGAGAATGATGTCGAGACGGCGTCTCGGTCTAGCTATGTGCCGCTATATCCCACGGCCTGGGGCCCAGTCGATACGCCGAGACCTGAACTTGGTCGTCTCGATTCACGATGACATACAAATGGCACCAAGCAATGTGGTAGGGTACCCACCCTGCAATTTCCTTACCATCTTGCCGACAAATGATCCCTTGGATGAATAATCGGTCAGGGATCACTTACCGGCGCCCCAGCCGTTACTGCCAAACGGCTACATGGCGTGAAACCATTTTTGCCACCGCGGCTACGCCAGGATTCTTGCAAGTAGATGGCCGGGGGTCAAGGTGTGCGCTGCCTGGGATGTTGGCGTCGTCCGGCATGGTCCATCCGCTTGGATGGTGAAGAGGGAGCACTGAACTAGCCAAGGGTTCTCCAATTCATGACAGCCCAGAGCAACCTGGCAGACCCCGCGAAGCTTGAACAAACGGGTCTCACTTGTCAGGACGAACTGCGTCTTCCCTTGACGAATGAGCTAAAACACACGACCAGCGTGACGAATACTCATTCCATCGCCGCGCTCTGCAGCTTCTGACGACGAAAAAGCCAATTCGATGCATCCGCACAAGAGTCTCAACCAAGCTGTGGTCTGCAAACCAGGACCACTCGTTCGCGGTACCTGTGGTCAAATATTGTCCCGGACTTCATCTCCACGGTATTCACTTTCCAAAACGAGAACAATCGCAATGACATGTCGGCCCTAACATTGTTGTGGTTAGTGCAATATGGATTGTACATTGCAGGAAGCAATGCGATACCACTAGCGGCGCGACCGGGCGTTCGGACTGCTACGCAATGCAGTTACTTCATAGTACGGTGCCATTCAGGATTTCAGGCCTTGAAGACCCCCACAGCACAGCAATTGAGAACCCCGACGGCCCCTTGCCAATCAAGCGCGAAACATCGCAAGTACTGGCCTCTATGGCCAGTCCATCTGTGACACTGTGTGCATCTTTCCACACTACTTCCCGTCATCGTAAAGCCTCACGCTTTCGGTGCACTTTCCTACATGGATATTCCCTCCATGCTGACAGCTGAAGGCACAAGACTCCAGAACGGCTTCTGCAACGCCTTTTCTGCCACGTTGGCTGCTAGACCAGCAACGATTCCACCATTGAACGCCATAAACGGCGACCAGGTCGACTAGCAAGTACTACCGCATTCGGCATCATTGCATACAAGACGAAAGACACTCTGATGCGGCCTCGGTGAACTACTTCGACTCCCCACATTGCATTGTATTCACTGGACAGGAGTTGAGCCGGTCGACGACGCGTTGACTGGGGTCGACCGAGCCATGCCCCCGTGGGGCCGTCTGTCGGTAGAGAACAACCATGAGTTGTATGGTCCTCAATCCCATTCCCCTTGGTGGGCCTTCTGCATTGCCGGGAACTTCAAGAGGTGCTGCATGTCGGTGCGTGCGCATTGCAGACGCAGCCAGAAGTCGCCGGGCTGCTGGGCAGGGGTTTTGAAGGACATGGGAGCGTAGACGTCCAACGGCCTGTCCCTGTTCCATCCTCTTGTGGCCTTCTTGCAGCTCTTGCCTGCTGCAGAAGTAAAGATGGCATCAGACGGAGAGGGCGCGCCTACTCAAGTCCTCGAGTGCGTCTCATACTCGCATAACCCACGCCACATACCAACATCGGTCAGCAGGAAGAAAAGGCCTACAGCATTCCTGAACAATCAACTACGTCTAGCCCGTCCTGGAGTTGTAAACTTAGTAGAGAAGAGCGAATGCTTCACAAGAGGCTACGCTACTTCTACGGTATGGGATATTCTGACCTCAAAGGCGTGGGGCAGTCGTCAACCAGAGGACACTCTTAGGTGCACAAGCGCAAGGCTTGTTGATGGCTATTTTGACCCTCTACGCGTAACGTACGCGAGGTTTCGGGATTACTCACATATATATTCGAAAACTATTTCCTCGTCCGGAGTGGTACAAGCTGAGGCTAACACATTCGCTTCAGCCCTACGAAGCCCCCTCCACGTTTCTGCAGCCGTGCTGTCCAGCGACTCAGGGAAGACGGTGCGTTTACCGCAAGGTTCATTCCAAGCAATGATGGTCTCGGCCCTGCTTGAGATGTCCCAAGAGCCCACTGCACAAAAGTCCAGCGGCGCACCCCTGCTCGCCAGAAAATGTAACCCTTACTGATGACCAATTGTTCGGCTGGGTGTTATTTGAGCAGGCGAGGCTGGGGTGATGGTCTTCTTCACATGAGCTCACACAGATGGTCACTAAGAGAGCCGGTAACCCCACAGGAAAATGATGCCTCATTGTTATCATAAACTTGGGTAAATGACAGGTGGCGCACCGGAATTGATGTGTCCATTTGATGTGAGACATTTCTTGCAAACACGACATTGCACCCGCGCCACTTCAGCTTTCCCAGTTGTGCCAGATGAGGCAGATACCGCAAGTTCCAACAGGGGTTTCCGGTTTTGCGCCAGTAGCAGTCTTTCCACCAGGTTGACGTGTGGCAATAAGCGAAGGCGTCTCAGCTGCGAGATACAGCTCGCTTAAATATTTGCTTTTCCCTCTGTATATCGAAGGTCTGATCGCACGCTGAACTGCGGCTTGAGTGGTCAGCTTCCTAGACCGCTACGGAGAGTACAACCAAAATCTTTCTGGAAATTGCTCGAGCTTCCGGTCTTCCTTTCAAGTAGATCACGGGCTGGGCAAAGTTCAACAGTGTCCTCTAAGCAATTTGCAGACTTGGCGCTTTGTTTGTACTGTCTATCAAATTCGTCGATTACCTAACCCGTCGGTTCTCTTCGGCATCAACTTTTCGGGGGTGTCTTGGGAATTAGTGAATCACCATCTTTATGTCTCGGTTACGTTCCCTTGATCAAGCCAGACACCGTGAATTGGTCCGGGCCTGGCCAAGCGGGCTTACAACCGATGAAATCATCGCCAGTGCGCGTGACATATTACGGACGTTGTTGGGTGGCGGCGACATGACTGACTTTCAAGACATCGAAGCCGTGGGGCAGCACTGGAAACCGAGCATTCCAGGCCCTCTCGAACGGGAAAGCCTTTCGTCGCGGTTGGCCTTCCCGCTGCGAACGTGAAGGCTGATGTACAGACAAGAGCAGCACGTTTATCATTTGCATGGAGTGTGCCGCTGGGAAGTTCCAGTTGGCCGTTGCTCGCCGGTGTGCTCTTGGTGCTCCGGACGACCGTCTCTCAACCCGGCCGTTCGTATGGTGGGCTCAATCACACTCACCGCCACACCTCACCGCTTCCATATACACCCAGAGGTCTGTTGCGTCAAGACTGCCTGCGCGGTCCCGATCAGGCAGAGTCACAGAGCCGCCGAGTCTTTGCGTGGTGCGTGAGGCTAGCGTTTGCTCTCCATTTCATCATTCATCTAAATATGCATAGGTTTGATCAAGAAGCACGACTTGTGTTTTTTGCTGGTATGCTACTCAGCAATCATACTTCTCCACGAAAAGACGTCTGTCGCAGACAAGTGACGGAGGCCGCCCTCGGGCCAAGAACGGGCCAAACTCCGTGATCACCATCCGGGAATAATGACAACCCAGACAAAATGATCTGCAACGGCCCTATGATGCCCGCAGGAATTATAAAATCATCAATCTGAGACGCCCAAACTTGATATCGAGCCCAAGCGAACATTTTCCACCTTTCGAATCCGCGGACTAATGGAATCACTTGGAGATGCTCCGGCGGCTCGTATGAGACTGAAATGCGCCCCGGGGGGCCCAGTTCAGGGGCTCAAGATACTAATTAATCATCGCTGGTTTTGGGGACCAGATGGGGAGTAGAGTAAGGCCAAAAGATCGAGAGCCAAGAGGTCCCAGAAAGTAATCAATCTCTTCGGACGACAATGGGGGGCTCGATCTCCAGCTCCGATGGAGATGAATGGACCTTTGAGTGGAGTTCTCGTCGCCGAAATTCAAGACACTAACGCAACTGTCTCCGGAGAAGACGAAAGTGGTTGATTAGAGACTCTCGCCTTCGGGCAGCTTCGTGATTTGGGTCTCTGGAAGATGCCCAACTCACATTACTACTACTCGGATTCTTCGTCGTTCCAACGGCTTCCCAGGATGATAGCCCACTTTCTAAGGTTCTTATGACCAGGTCTTGGAGGATTCGAAGGATTTATGCTCTGCCCTCCAACTCGGTTTCATTTGTCTATTGCGTAACGAAGCCTTGTGAGTGGTCTTTGAAGTGCTCCAAGCACGATGTGCAGACTCACTGCTTGCCAGACTTCGTCGATGACGGCCCAATCTATGCTCTCGGTCCATGCCTTCGGAGAGAGTTATGTTGAAGTCGCTGGCTGACGGCTTCAGCTTCTCCTGCACAAGTGGAGAGACGCGCCGCGGCCGCAGACCTGATCGCGCTCTCTCTCGTCAAGGGCCCCGGAACGGCGGAGTACGGCGAGCTTGAGTGGGCGACGGCCCTGGGAACTTCCCACCTACCCGGGATTACCAGGGGGAGGGCGGGGGGCCTACCCTCGACACGTTCGTTCAATCCTCGTGGGTGCCCAAAGAGGATTAGAACGACGAGGAAATGAGATGAGAGTCCTGGAAACACTACTGAGCTCCCCCTGCATGATGCAGTGGCATCGGTGGCCACTGGCAGCAGGCATCAATTCCCACTATACTTAGGCATGCGGACGCTGGGGATAAAAGGTACGACGGGTTTTGGCATGGATATCCATGCCGGACCAGGCCCAGGACTCCCCCGGAGGGGTGCCCAGCTCGGTCTTCCCTTTTTTTTTTTTCCCACCTCTACAATGGAACTGCACTTTTACTGCGAACATGGCCTTGTCTGTTCTCCACGTGGGGGTTGCGTTTTGAGAGTAGTGCAGAATCGCGCCTTTGCTTGGCCAAGAGGTTCCCTTTTTCATCAATCTGCTGCCGGACGGCCCTCCGGCGCAGCTGTTTTGGGGTTTCGTGGTTGTCTTTCGTTCTCCAGTACTGGGGTGAGAAGGGTTCATCGAGTGGGGTAATGCTTGCCGCGCGCAGTATATACCAGAAGAACGACATTGAAACCTTTGGTAAAACTGGTGAGCAGAGTGATTCGCCGTTGAAGCAAGTGTCACGTCGAGCGGGCTGACATTTGTCTTGACTCTTTCTTGCTCGAATGACCTTTGTCACGCTCGAGTGACGAGGAGAAACCTTGTTTCTTCGACGTGGGAAGATTAGGAGTCCGAGAATGGAGAGCGAAAGTGGACAGGGAAAAAAGGGGTCCTTGAACGGGGCCGGGTTTGCACGGCATGGGAACGCGGTTGTGGCTCTCTCGGGTGGAGCGACGCGTCTTGAAGTCAGGACGCGTCGAGATCGAGACTGGGAGGTGTAGGGGATGCCCACGATGATTTATGACTCCTGTTGGTCTTAGGTTTCTCTAGATAACTGGTATACTTCGCGGCACGTAGATGGCATTACTATCCGAATTGACAGACTCTATGACTTAACAAAGGCGCAAGAAGAGTGAAGTAGAGTTTGACGGGACGAATTCATAGCAAGCCAAGGTTCGGCAGTTTTTGGATATATACAAATATGCCAAACCTAGAAATCCTATCTCGTACTAGCTCAATCATCATCCCTTCGCCTCAAGTTCAAATCTGCGAGTTCTGATCTGTAGCTTGCTAAAAGTCGCCGTGGCTCCTTCTGGCTAGAAATGGGCTTGGAAATCGGCGTTCATATAGCAATTCGTACAAAAGTGATCACTTCGTCTTGTCAGGATCTTCGTCCATCCCGCAGAAAACCTACTCGCGAATGTCTCAGGATTCCGGATGCTGAAGCGGTTGTAAAGTTCAGCTGGCTTTGGCCCCCTCCTGTAGAGATTGAGAGGCGGCGTGGTTCCGCAATTGTGTGTGTGTGAGTATTTATTTAACGTCTGTGGTGCCTCGGAACCGAGTAAAAGACGCTCCGGTGTCTATCTATTCTAAGCAAGCATATAGCATAGAGCAGGTTAATATATGAGAGATTCAAAAAGCAAAGCAAAGTCAAAGTCCTACTATCCTAATTTATCCTATCCTTATATAGCATAGCGTACTCTAATAGCAGATCCGCGAGATATCGATATATTAATTCTTTTTAGGCCATAGTGCGTTAAACGCTCCGGAGGCGATAGTCTCAGTGCCTCATATATCGCGTAGAGCAGGTAGGGGTCGCCCTCCTGTGCTATGTGTGATATGCGGGGAAGAAAAAGGTTTGGTGTTAACGCATATATTCTCTACCTGCTCTATTCTACCGGGGCGAGGGGAAACGTGCAAGATCAACGCTAGCAGCCTTAAGCAAGCTGATGGAAGCGGTGCTGATAATGCGATATAGTGCATGTGTCCAGATCACGATCGGCCCTTTACGTTGAGAGCTCTGTCTTTCGAAGTGAAGAGAGCAGACCCCTGCATCGACCGTATTCCCGAAGTGAAGGGAAGTGGTTCCGCAATTGAATATGCCGCTGGTAGGAATCTGCCTCAACTCAACGAAGACTATAGCAGATTATGCGGTGAGAAGTACGGAAGCATGAGAGATACATGCGGCTTTACTGTTGTCTGTCACCAAGGACGTTTGGCTATTCCAGGACGTTTAATCCACGGGAGGCAAATATATGGCTCGCTCAAGCTTAAGTTCCTCGAGGCCTTGTGAGCCCATGTCTTGGACTCATGAACTATCAGGATTCTATTGACTATTCACCTTTCTGCATGAGTTTCTCCTTTGCATTTTTCTGAAGTTGATCAAAGGTAAGAGGGTCAGGCTTGATATACATCCAGTTCCATGTTCTGAATGATCATTTGTCAATCCGAGAAGGCTTTTCTTAACAGCCAGATGAGTGCCGTGAAGATTTTAAATAGAGACGTTAATATTCCAAATCTAAATAATCCCAGATCTACCTGCGGCCCAAGGAGGCATGCCGACAGACCACATAGGAAAAAACCACGACTTATTACAATAGCAAGCACAACCATGACTTCATCAGAGTTGATATTGTCTCCTGGCATTAGAGATCGAATTAGCCGTTATGCACAACCGACCTTATTGCGTGCAATTGGTGGCGACTTTTGTGCCCTAGGAACTTGACCGATTATGTTTCCACCAACTCCTGTGTTGTAAGACAGCCTACTGGCAACATGTTCTAAGCTTGTGTGATATTCCCCATTCTGCCCGCTCTTAACAGGAATCTCTGCAATAAGACTGCCAATCACTCAGAGAAGGCGCCTTGTTGGACTGAGTGTCTGTTATTCGATTTTATGTGGTAGTCCGAGTCTATGTCCTCTGACATCGGGCAGTCGAAGCCAAAGCAGTACAAATTAGAAGTCGATGGGAAAGGGGTTAAGCGGAAAGTCCGGATCCGTCATAGTAGCCGTCACGACTTCCGTGACCGTAACGGTAATCGGAGGTTCGGTTGTGGGGGTGATAGTTGAAGACGACGTTGTATCGGTCGAGATTGAGTTGGTGGAAGTCGTGCTGGAGGTTGTGCTAGCGCAAGATGTGGTGGTAGAAGACATGCTGGGGGCAGATGTGCTCGTGGAAGTTGTTGATGATGTCGTAATTGTAGAAGTAGTGCTAGTGGGGATGGAAGATGATGAAGTTGTGCTAGTAGAAGTCGTGCTCGTTGTGGTGACTGGAGACGAGGTTGTCTCCGTCTCCGTCGCCTTCTCCGTTGAAGTCGAGCCGGTGGAAGTCGTACTAGAAGACGTCGTACTAGAAGAAAGCGTGCTGGTAGGAGTCGTGGCTACAAGAGTTGAAATGTCAGCGTCGAACATGAGAATCAAGCGGCAGTCAACCTTACAGCGCTCCTCTCCGGCCACACAGTCGCAGACGCACTTCTTGGTGTCGCACTTCAGCCGACACTCCCTCCATTTCCTGTTCCCTGACGGGTTAAGAGTGGGCGGTGGGCGTGGAAGCTTCTTGCTCCTGGTCCGGGTCGGGAGGGCGAAGGTCTCGGCGGATTCGATTCTCAATCCGCGGGTTCTGGTCTTCTTCATGAACCAAGGGCCACGGGACGCATGTCCGCGCTGCTTGCGGTTGCCGTCGCGAGAGGTGCTCTTCTCGAGCGCTTCCTGGGGCTCCCCGGACAGCCCTTGGCTGATACTATCGAGATCGGGTGCCGCGGTGGGGGTGGTGACCACCACAGTTTCGCGAGTGCCTGTGAAAGGCACGCCGGAAGAGGTGATGGTCATGGGGTCAGTAGGACCAAACATGGCCTCATCGACGACACCGGATTCAGAGTTTCCGACGTCGTAGACGGTAGAAGACACCTCCGGGCTATTTGCTAAGACAACGGGGGCCGCGAACACCGCGAGGCCGCCCAAGATTGCGAAATACTTCATAGTTTCGTTGATGATAAATGACAGGGCTAGTATTGATGATAGAGAGAATCAAGGTAATAACACCACCAAGATTGGACGACATCGATTCAAGCGCGACGATCGTACATCTCTTATACATCTAGGTCCAGGCCGTATCAGCATATCTCACAACGTGTCTTTCTCAACCTTGATGGCTTCGCTTGTAAGCCACTGATCTGCCGTCCTGGTGCGAGCTTGCGCGGAAGTGGTCTCCTGGCTGGGATGGAGATCAGAAAGGCGACATCGATGATCATTCTCAGGTCTAGAGTTTGCTGAGGTGGCTTTCAGGTTTGTCGGTTTTGGTCGTCGCATGGCATGTTGTCTTGACGTGTCCCAATTTGAGTAGATGACGTTGTCGTCGAGTTGATGGCTTACATGCTATCGGAAGATCCTGCAGCCCCAAGCTCTATAAGATGGAGGGCTCATGAGGAACAGGTAGCATTAGTCGTTAAGGTTATTCCTAGAATGCTGAAGAAGCTACCCGAGCCGCTGGCCCCGCACATCACGGCTTCCTCATAAGAATACTTAGACACCTGGAGCATTTCATGGGCGTTAGGAGTATTAGAGAATTTAGTGAAATTAGTAAAAAGAAGTAGTTAGTACTACTAAGAAAAGTATTATTATATAAAGATTATAAAAAATATGCCTTCTATTAGGAAGGTTAATCTTTACCTTTTAGGAAGCTAGTCCTACCTAAGAAAAAAAACTCTCTTATTACTATTAAACCACTATATATTAAAAGCTTAAATCTAAATAGACTTTTAAAGATTTCAGTTAGTTTATCCTCAGTCTAGATAGGTATAGGTCTATATAGCTTATTCTAGTCTATATTACTCTTATTAGCTCTTATTAGCTCTTATTAGTAACCCTTATATATATCATAAAGCCCTAGCTAGTAGCTAGTAGGAATAAGCACTTACTAGTATATTTATACCTTATTAAAGGTCTAATAGAGTTAGTTATAACTAGACTTAGTGGATAAAACTTTAAGATATAATATAAAGTAGTTATTAAGGACTACTTTTAAGCTTTAAAGGATCTCCTTACTTATTTTCTTTATAATGTACTTATAGATTTTAAGTAACATATAAGCTATAAAAATAAATAACTACTCCTTAGTATAGCTTATAGTATACTTACCTCCTATCCCTCCTTATTGCTCTTAATATATATAGCTCTAATAAGAGCAAGAGATACATAAAAAACTATATATTAAGAGGAAAGTATTATATAAAGAGTTTATTATATTATTTACTTATCTAGTAATTATCCCTATTATAAATCCTAATAAGAAAGTCTATTTCCTAAGTAAATAATAAGTACTTATTAATATATTTATACCCTTATTATTATTAAATAGAGTTAGCTATAACTAGATTTAATAAATAAAACCTTAGAATGTAGCGCGAGGCCTTTATTATTTAGAACTACTTTTAAGCTTTCTAGGACTTACTTATTTATCTTTCTTATAAGTTACCTATAGATTTTAAGTAACATATAACCTAACCCTTTTTATTAAGTTAGAGCTTAAAGTTATTACTAGAAATATATAGCTTAAGTAGATATAGCTTATTAGTACTACTCCTTTATTAAGTACCTATAGATTCTAAGTAGTATATAAGCTATAAAAATAAAAAGCTATTTATTAATATAGCTTATAATATACTTACCTCTTATCCCTCTTTATCTCTCTTAGTATATATAACTCTAATAAGAGTAGGAGGTATATAAAAGACTATATATTAAGAGGAGAGTATTATATAAAGAGTTTACTATATTATTCGCTTATTCATTACTTATCCCTATTATATATCCTAATAAGAAAGTCTATTTCTTTAAGTAAGTAAATAATAAGTACTTACTAGTATATTTATACCCTTATTATTATTAAATAGAATTAGCTATTACTAGACTTAATAGATAAAACCTTAGAACTTAGCGCGAGGACCTTATTATTAAGGATTACCTTTAAGCTTTCTAGGACCCACTTACCTATTTTCATTATAAAATACTTATAAACTTTAAGCGGTATATAAGCTAGCTCTTATTATTAAGTTAAAGCTTAAGGTTATTACTAGAGATATTTAGCTTAAGTAGATATAGCTTACTAGTATTACTTCTTTATAAGGTACCTATAGATTTTAAGTAGTATATAAGCTATAAAAATAAATAGCTACTTATTAATATAGCTTGCGGTATACTTACCCCCTATCCATTATTATCTCTATTAGTATATATACCTCTAATAAAAGCAGGAGCTAGTAGCTAATAGGAATAGCTACTTATTAATATATTTATACCCTTATGAAAGTTAGATAGAGTTAGCTATAACTAGACTTCGTAGATAAAACTTTAAAATATAATATAAGGTAGTTATTAAGGACTACTTTCAAGCTTTATAAGACCTCCTTATTTATCTTCTTTATAAGGTACCTGTAGATTTTAAGTAGTATATAAGCTATAAAAGTAAATAGCTACTCCTTAGCGTAGCCTATAGTATACTTACCTCCTATCCCTTATTATCTCAATTAGTATATATACCTCTAATAAGAGCGGGAGCTAGTAGCTAGTAGGAATAGGTACTTACTAGTATACTTATACCCTTATTAAGATTAGATAGAGTTAGCTATAACTAGACTTAGTAGATAAAACTTTAAAATATAATATGATATAGTTATTAAGGACTACCTTTAAACTTTAAAGGATCTCCTTACTTATCTTCTTTATAAGGTACTTATAGATTTTAAGTAATATATAAGCTATAAAAATAAATAGCTACTCCTTAGTATAGCCTATAGTATACTTACTTTCTATTCTTTATTATCTATCTTAGTATATATACCTCTAATAAGAGTAGGAGGTATATAAAAATCTATATATTAAGAGGAGACTACTATATAAGGAGACTACTATATTATTTGCTTATATTAAATACTAGATATTATAGTTAATATCTTATTAGAAGAGCTATTCATTTCCTTTAGTACTATAGTTATATTTAGTCCTTTCTCTACTCTATATTCTACCATTTTTCTTATATTATCTTCCCCCCTCTATACCTCTTTATACCTTTACCTAATAATATGTATTAAAAACGCACTATAAGCGCCTATAACATATTCTACCTATCCTAGCTATGTTTTATCTATAAAACTCTCTTTCTTATTCTATTCCTTTATATAATACCTAGTATCTAGTAATAAACTATATTATAAAGCTTAATAAAAAATTACTTCTTTAAGTAAATAATAGGCTCTTATATATACCTCGAAGCTACGATCGGTCTTAGAATACTAAAACATAGAGAATAGAATATATAGTATTACTAATTAGTCTTATTCTATATATAGTATAACCTTGCTAACGGAAGTGTTCTCCTCAGAGCTAGCTATAGCTAGCGCTCCCTAGTACTCTTATTATTATTCTTCTAGGAAGCGTTATAAAATACTCCTAAATACTAAGGTTTATAGTAAGTATACTCTTTTAGGTTAATCTTATAATATAGCTACTAATATAGTTTATATATATAGGTTAGCTTTATATTTTCCTTTTATAATAGTTATTAGTTAATTTACTAGGAGATTATTTACTTAATAAAGCTTCTTATCTTAAGGATATAGAGGTTATAAAAGAGGAGATACTATAAAAGCAGCTTATAGCGTTATACTAAGTATAAGCTAAATGAAATAAAAAAGTATTATAGTTAAATTATCTATAGAAATAGAAAAGGATAGTGTTTTATAAGATTAAGGAGGTAATAAATAAGGAAGAGTCCTTAATAGTTTCTCTTATTACTAAGGCTTATTTAATAGGTATTTTTAGTATAGTAGATTTAGATTTAGTATTAGATAATTAGAATCCTAGTATACCTAACTTCCTTTCTAATAATAGTTCTTAGTTTATAGGTATTCCTAGTTATATAAATAGATTCTTATTTCTAGGTTAATTAGTTCGTTATAGCCTAATAATAGGCTAAGGCTAAATAAGTTAAATATTATTTTTATATATTTATAGTATAGCTTTTGCTTATATAGAATATTACAGTTATTATTTCTAATATGTTTATAGTTTATCTTATATATATTTAAGTTTTATTATAGGTTCCTACATATTATCTTTATATCTATATCATTTCTACTTAATAAGGTATTATATCTTATTCTTATCCCTAGCATAGTTAATAATTCTTTTAACTTTATACTCTAGTTTATTAGATTTTATAGTAATAAAGTTATTTACTTATAATCCTTATAGTACTAGTTTAAGAAGTATAATATAAAAGATTCAATAGTACTTTATATTATTAGGTAATGAAAGTTTATAGTTAATATTAGAAGTCTTTCTATTAATCTTAAATAATCTAAGCTTTTTATAGTCTAATTTATTACTTACCTATTTAATCATAATAAGGTAGATACTATCTCCCTCCTTTAGAGTTAGTCCCTTAACTCTTTTCTTATTAATATACTTATATATTTATTTATATATAAATTCGAGGTCCTTAGGGAGTTCTTATTATATTTCCTAAATTCTATCAATTTCTATTATAGCTTTAAGTACTACTAACCCTTATTATAGTTCTCTATAGGTAGTTAGGTTAAATCTATAGTTAAAGTAGAATAGTAATTTTTTTATACTTTGTCTTATTATATTATTATAATTAAACTACGCTATTAGTAGTAATAATATTTAATTATCCTAGTTATAATTAATATAATAATATAGGTAAGTTTCTAGAATTTAGTTAACTTACTTAGCTTATCTACTAGTTTATAAGTAGAAAGTAATAAAGGGTTTATAATTAGATCTAAAATATAAGATTAGAGATCTCTAAAACTTTAAAGTAAATAACTTATCTCTATTTAATATAATTTCTATCAGTATTATATATTAACTAATAATGGGTTTAAGGAATATATCACTAGTGTCTTTAGTAGTACTAGATTCTATATAGGGGATAAAGTAGGTATACTTTATAAGTCGGTTTATAATTACTAAAATATTATTATACTTAGTATTAGTTATTAGTTCCTTTAACTTAGGTAATCTAAGAATAAAGTTAAGTAAGACTAATTACTATATTATTTTAGAAATAGGCAGTAGTTAAATCTTATTATAGGGTTAATATTAACTTAGTTTAGTTTTAATATAGAGTTTATAATCTTTAATAGTATTTACTACTTCTTATCTTCTAGTAGTCTTATTATAGTTATATTAAATATCTTTCTATATCTTAGTAGTACCTTAGTATTTATATATAGGTACTAAGTATACCTTCTTAATAGTTTTAGGAGTTATTTATTTTATTATATTAGTGCTAACCTTCCTAGCTATTATTAGAAACTTATAGCTAGTATAAAGCCTTTAATCCTATCTTACCTTAAGATAACTTAGGTTTCTTTAGGTACTAGGATATTATAATCTAGTTATTAGCTAAGAGTACTAGCTCTACTATTCTTGTTTCCTTTCTTATAAATAACTTTAAAGTTAAATTTAAATAGAAATTCTAACTATCTTATTTATTACTTATTAAGGGTTTTTAAAGTAATAAAATATAAAACATTCTTATAGTCTATATATACCTTTACTAGGTATTTAATTCTTAATAGTTATAGACTTTATTGTTTAAAAGCTTTAATAGTTACTATAGGTTCTTTATTATAAATCTAGTAGTTAGGTTCTAGTTTATTAAACCTTTTTAATATAAAGGTAACTCGTTAAAATTAGTTCTTATTATTATATTATCTAGGTTATATACTTATAATAAAGTCTAGGGTATTAGGTTTAAGTTTAAATAGTTTATTAGGGTCCAGTATAGAGAGTATAATATCTTCCTCTCCTAGTTACCTAATCTTATTAAAATCTTATTAGTATTCCTTAGTTTATTAGAATATATTATCTTTTCTAGTAAGGTCTTAGAGCTTTCTACTAGCCTCTATATAGTTCCTAATAAATTATTAATAGAAGTTGATAAATCCTAAGAAGGATTATATATCCTTAATATAAGTAGGTATAGGCTAGTGATAAATAGCTTTTACCTTATCTTTTAATATCTTAACAATTCCTAGTATATTAATAAATTATATAAGATATTATAGTATTTTATATTATAAAATACTAGTATATACTATAATACATACCTATATACTATATAGAGGTATATTACATAACACAGTATTA
Source organism: Colletotrichum sansevieriae (assembly GCA_026260285.1). Taxonomy (NCBI): domain Eukaryota; kingdom Fungi; phylum Ascomycota; class Sordariomycetes; order Glomerellales; family Glomerellaceae; genus Colletotrichum; species Colletotrichum sansevieriae. Next base: position 17,245 of record JAOQIF010001448.1, read on the forward strand.
TTAATACTGTATATACTATGTATAGAAACCTCTAGAAAGCAGTAGAACCTCGTGGAAACTGCTAGGATTCTAGCCTCTAATAAAGTTAAACCTTATATATAATAAGGTTACTAGCTTGCGTAAGCTAGTA
>JAOQIF010001449.1:0-17346 GCA_026260285.1 Colletotrichum sansevieriae
TTATTATTATTATTATTATTATTATTATTATTATTATTATTATTATTATTATTATTATTATTATTATTATTATTATTATTATTATTATTATTATTATTATTGACTTTAGACTTAAATTCATTTAAAGGCTTTAGTAATAGTTTCAGCTATTTTATATTATAATAGTTTTCTCTATATAAAGCGGGTATATCTATTAATAAATATCATAAACTACCTATAGTAATTATAGGTTTTAGGACTTATAGGTCTATAAAGAGCTAAGGCTATGCAATCTAAATAATCTAGATCTTTATTATACATTGATTCCTTATTCATCTTAGTAATAAAATTGCCCTTAAGGCAGGCTTCACAGGGTCGAAGATATATTATATTTATAGCCTTAGACTTATTTATAAAGTTCTTATTTATTTTAGTATTGTCTAAGAGATTTCTTTTAGATATTTATAGCTCATATAACCTAGATGGTTATGCTATATTTTGTATAGATCTTTGTTATTATTATTAGTTATAGATTGCGTATAGAGTAATTTATTATTGTTATTATAATTATTCCTCCTATTCAAGGGGACTTTGTAACCCTAATTCAAGGGTACTTTAAAGAGATAGAGGTTATTAAGCTTATAGCCCGTAGCTATAATACGATCTTTATATATTTTATATAAAATAGGTTTCTACTATATAATAGAGGTTATACCTATGTTATTAAGACGGCTTTAACTAAGTAAATTAATACCTAGTTTAGGTATATAATAGATGTCTTTTAAAGTTATTTTATTATTATTAGGATAAATATCCAAATCCTCTTTTATATTAGAAGTAAGCTAATTCGCTTTGCCCCACTTTATAGAGGTATTTATATATTTTGTATTATGTAAAAGAGTATGAATTTTAACCATATAAATAGTAGCAATAGTATTAATATAGAATATAGTATTAATTTAGTTATAACGCTTTAATCCTAAATCCTTTTCCTTAGTTAAAGTACTCTATTAAATCAAAGTACCTAAGGTTATATTATTAGTTATATTATTATTATAGGGATTATTATAGGATATATTTACGTTTTTAAACTCCTGATTTTCATTAGAGTCGTTAAGATCCATAAGATCCACGTTTTAATTAATAGTTTAATCTATAGATATAGGGGGTTATTAAAGTATTATTATCATTTTAATCTTCTATTTCTTCTATAACCCTTGAGGTAATTATATTAACTTCCTAAGTAGTAGAAGTAGAAGTTTTATTTATTTTATTATTGTTATTATTATTAGATTTGTTATTAGATTTATTCCACTATGCTAGGGCCTTTTCAGGGTATAGAAAGGCATAGTTATCCTTAGTATAGCTAGTCTTTTCATAGTTTCTATAGTATAGACCCTTTTGCTTTTTCAAGGTCTTTTAGTAACCTTATTTTATTTTTATTATTATTTTTATTAGTAGTAAAATTTACTACTCTACCCTTACGTCTTAACTCATCTAATAAATTAGCAAATAGACTATTAAGAGTATAGGTATCCTTATTAGCTATAAGACCTTAAGTAATAGTAGTAATAAAACTATTATACTCTTTATCTAAGCTGTTTAATATATATGCTATAACTACCTAAGTAAGTAATTTAAGCTTATTATATACTAGGTTATCTATAAGTTCTTTTATTTTATTTATACATTCTTCTATAGAGTTAAAATTATATAAGAAACAATAGCGGGTGCAGGATGCAAAGCCACGCTATTAGCAAAACGTTAGCGAATTAGGGGCGGATAAATACACCTTAGAGAAAACTCTATAATCTATAGACTTAGAAGGTTAAGTAATAGTCTAATATAATAATAGATAGCTACGTTTTAGTATTCTAGCCTTTCCTAGTTTAGGCCTATAGCTATACTCTTATAACTCTATTACTTCTACCTCAATTGAAGAAACTAGTGCTAGTTAGAATATCTAAAGTAAACTAGTAATAGTATGCTAATAATTTAGTAACGGAGTTTAACTATAATAAACTCCAGGCTAGGTATATAGAATATAACTAATAAGGTCTTAGCTAATAAGATACTAGTTATTCGCTAAGCCCTGAGATATAGGGAATTATAAGGAACAATAGCGGGTGCAGGATGCAGAGCCACGCTATCAGCAAAACGTCGGCGAGTCAGGGGCGAATAAATACACCTTAGAGAAAAACTCTATAAGCGAAAAACTTAGAAGGTTAAGTAATAGTTCTAATATAATAATAGATACCTATATTTTAATATTCTAGCCCTTCCTAGTTTAGGCCTTTAGCTATACTCTTTATAATTCTATTACTTCTACCTCGATTTAAGAAACTAGCGCTAGTTAGAATATCTAAAGCGAACTAGTAATAATATACTAACGATTTAGCAATAGAGTTCGACTATAATAAACTCTAGGCTAGGTATATAGAATATAACTAATAGGGTCTTAGCTAATAAGATACTAATTATTTGCTAAGCCCCGAGATATAGGGAATATAGCGTAGATACTATGCTAGGGGAATAAATAACCCTAGTAATAATATAGCAGGAGGAATAACCCCGAGGGGTTAGGCTAGGTCCTAGCTAGCGCTAGACTAGGTAAACTACCCCTCGAGGGGCGAAAGGATAGCGAGTAGTAGCTAATAGGGCACCCCGCCTAGGACGCCCCGAGAAGCTAGTATCTCTAATATCCTTGCCTAGGCTATAGGGTTACTATAGAAATAATAGGAGAGCCTTATAGAATAGATATATCTATAATAATAATAGCATAAGGAATAGACTACTGCCCTACTATAAGAACTCGCTAATCGCTCGGCGCTAAGATACTTATAGAGAGAATATAAAAAGCCCCCTATATATAACTACTATATTATAACTAAGGACTTTACTATAGACTAGGTTAGCAACTAGATCTAAGTAATTAAGGATAGAAACTAACTATATACTAGTAGTATACTAGAGCAGCAGGTCTAATAGGTACTTATAAAGATAAGCCTATCCCTATAGACCTAGTAGCGATACTATAGAGCTAGGCTAGAAGGAGACCTAGCATAGGCTGACTTTATAGCATTTACTTACTAACGCTATATTAACCCCGAGCTTTAAGAGCGAAGGTATTGCGAGAAGCTAGATATAATAAGGCAGAAGGAGATATAGTTACTAATATAGTTCTTCGCTAAATAGCTAGTAATATATTAGGACTTAGGTATAGTTAGTATAGAAGATAGCAAGGCTAAGGCCTATATACTATACTTCTAATTAGCCCTATTCTTATATAAGGAACTTAAATATTAGAAAGTTGAGATATAGAGGCTAAGAGATATAGCTATAGAAGCTAAATGCTTATAGGAGATGCGTTACTAATAGGGTAGTAAACCTCTATAAAGCGAAAGTAAGAAACGGTATATAGGGAAAGAGCATAACCTAAGGGGGCCCCTAGTAGCAAGGTTAGGCTAAAAGATAAGCTAGCAGGGTTCTAGCTAGAAGATAACGCAGGGTTTATAAAGCCTAATACCTTACTAATAGGTTAGTAGCATAATATAGGGATCTAACTAGAACGGGTCTATATCTAGCCCTAGTATATAACCTATTATATCTAATTATATAGTATGCTTTAGCTATAAGCAAAAGGGGTATAAGAGGGCAGACTGCCCGGATAAATATATGAGATAAAGCGTGAATAAAATGCTAGTAGGATACTAAGTACTTGCTAAGAAGGCGAGGATTAATATAATCTAATCCTTAAGAGTTAAGGAACTTAACTCGTTAGAAAACGAGTAAGCTAGGGGATTATATTAATAACCCCTGCGCCTAAATTAGAACTAGATACCCTCCTAAAGGGAGCTATTATAAAAGGATAGGTAATCGTTCTCTAGAATATTACTAAATAAGAAGTAGTAATAGATATAGATTCCTATTCCTAGGTTAATATTATTAGTAGCTAACTAGCTAAGTCTTTATAACTATAACCTATAGTAGCTATCGCCCTTATATTAGAAGGGTTTAATAGGTTATTTATAATAAGCTAGAATATATACTAGTTAATATTCTTCCTTATTAACTTAGGAGGAGAAGCGAGGAAGATATAGCAACTCTTTGCTAAAGCCCCCTAACCTGAGGGAGCAGGGGACCTTCTCCTATTATAATACTTTATAGGAAGAGAGGGTATTATAATTAATACCTAGATAAATACCTAGGAATATAAACGCTTTAGTATTGCTAAGCTATTAGTATTTATATAAGAGATTATTAAGAATAGCTAGAAGGCCTATATTATATATATATCAGGGAATATTACCCTCTATAAGCTACTAATAGAGGCTCTAGAAGAAGAAGATATCCTAGAGGGTAATATAGAGTTACTGCTAGAACTATCTAGTGAACGGGTAATATTTAATAAATAGTTAGCGAAGCAGTACCCGGTCCTAGAGGGTGCGGAATATACTATTAATTTAATCAAAGGGAAGAAACCCCTATATAGGCCTATCTACCTATTGAACGAGCATTAGTTAGAAGAACTTCGTTAATATATCGCTAATAACTAAGCGATAGGGTAGATCTAACCCTTAACTAGCGAGGTAGGCGCCCCTATCCTTTTTATACCTAAGAAAGATAGGTCCTTATGCTTTTATATAGATTATTAAGGCTTAAATAAGGTAATAATAAAGAACTAATATCTACTCCCTCTTATTAGCGAATTATTAAATAGGCTTTAGGGAGCGAAATAGATCTCGAAAATCGATATTCGAGATATATACTACTATATTTATATTAAGCCGGAGGATTGCTAGAAAACGGCGTTTAGAATATATTATAGGCACTTTGAATATACTATTATGCTATTTAGACTTATAAACGCCCTAGCTATATTCTAGGTATATATTTACTAAGTGCTCGCTAAGCTGCTAGATATCTATTGCATTACTTATATAGATAATATTATAGTCTACTTAGAGATAAGAGAGCAGTATATAAAGGACCTTCTCTAAGTGCTCTATAGGCTTCGCTAGTAGGAGCTCTATACTAAGCTTAGTAAGTATAGGTTTTATTAATAGCGGGTAGAGTTCCTAGGATATATTATTATACCTGAGGGTATATTAATAAACTAAACTCGCATCTAAGTTATTACTAAATAGAAGCTGCTAAAGATATACTAAGATATCTAGGTCTTCCTTAGATTTTATAACTTCTATTATAAGTTTATTATAGGATATTTAGGTATTATAACCCTAATAATATCCCTATTAAAGGGTAGCGAGAATAGTAAGAAAGGAGGCGAGTTCTACTAGCTAGAAGAGGCTTAATAAGCTTTCGAGCAGCTTTAAGCAGCCTTCTGCTTAGTAACTATTCTCTAATACTAGGACCTAACCTGCGAGATAAGGGTTGAGATAGATGCTTCTATAAAGGCTATATCTAGTATCCTATTATAATATATTAATAGTTAGTAGCAACTAGTTACTTATTACTCGCAGAAGCTTAGTAATATAGAGTAGTATTAGGGAGCAGGCTAATAGGAACTTCTCGCTATAGTTAAGAGTTTAGACTATTAGGCTTACTACTTTTAGGATATATTAAAGAAGTTTATAGTCCTAACGGATTACTAGGCTCTAAAGGGAGTTATTAGCGCGCTTACGCGGGACCTTTGGGGAAGGCTTGCTAGATAGGTATATAAACTCTTAGTATTTAACTTTAACCTAGAGCATAGGTCGGGGGTTATAAACCTAGCAGATAGTCTATCTAGGAGGCTAGACTATATAGAGGGGGAGGTGAAGTATAATAATATACTCCTAACCCTAGTAAAGAAGCTAGGGTTTATTAGCAAACTACTAGTAGACCTTTAGATAAGTATTATTATATTATAAGGTAGTATAGAGACCTTAAAAGTATTTATTAATACTATAAGGGCTAGCATAAGGTACCCCTTCTAGATAGATAGCTCTAGGGGTGGAGACGCCTTAGTCTCTAGTTAGTGTTACGCTCTATAGCGCGCTAATATTACTATAATTATAGTAGCTATAATAACCCGATGCTAAAGAGCAAGGGGTAATACGGAGAACGCTTAGCAAGAGATTATTAACTAAGAGGACTCGTTTAGAGCTAGGATTATTATAGCATAGTAGTATATCTTACGCTAGGTTATAAGGGAGCTTATAATAAGTAAAATAGCAGATAGTTAGCAACTCTCTAAAGTAATAGAGAATCTTATCTACAGACTGCAGGCTAACGACTTATATTATTAGATATAATTAGAGAGGGTATGCAAACTAGCTAGCGATTATAAGAGCTATATAATTAATAGCTAGGGAACCCTATTCTATAAGGGATAGCTAGAGATACCCTGGGAAGGGTCTCTAAGGCTAGAGATCCTTTGCTAATACTATAACAACCGCAGGGCGGGTTATATAGGGGTAAATAAGACTATTGAGTTAATCTCGAGGAACTTCTATTAGCTAAACTTAGCTATAGATATATATAATTATATTATAGGGTGCTATATATGCTAGGAGAACCGCGTTCTGAGGCATAAGCCTTATAAGAGATTATAACTACTACCCTTACCTATATACCCGTTCTAAGAAATAAGCATAGACTTTATTACTAGATTACTAGCAAGCTCTTAGCATATAGGCGGAGAATGCAACGTAATTCTCGTTATTATATGCTAAATAACTAAGTTCGCTATATTTATCCCGATAATAAAGTGGCTAATAGCTACTAAGTTAGCGCGGATTATCTATAAATAGGTTAAATACTATTTTAGCACTCTAGAGGGTATTATTAGTAACTAAGATAAGCTCCTAACTAGCTAATTTTAGGAAGAGTTCATAAGAGAGAGGGTTATTAAATGCTGCCTCTCTATTATATACTATCCCTAAACCGATAGGTAATTAGAAAGGATATACTAGATATTAGAAAAGTATCTATAAGTATATACTAGCGACTTACTATAAGAATAAGCAGTCTAGCTGCCCGAAGCGGAGTTTGCATATAATAATAGTTGCTATAGCACTACTAGCTACTTGCTAATAGAGGCCCTATATAGGTACTACCCGCGTTGCGTGGAATACGTAGCTCCTATAAATAGGGTTATAATATAGGGCATAAGGGAGCGAATAGAATATATTTCGAGGCTCTACGAGAGGGCCTAGGAATAGTAGCAGAAGGCTACCGAGGCGTAAGCTAAGTATTATAACGCGAGGCATAAGGACTAGACCTACTATTAGGAATAGGTCGTTAAGCTATTAATAAAGAACTTCTAGTTTAAGAATAAGAAACTAGTAGCTAGGTTTATATAGGTAGCTATTGCGGAACTAGTTAGCATATAAGTATATAAGGTCTATCTGCTACTCTAGTACTAATAGATATATAATATATTCTCTATTACTTTATTAGAACTATAGGATAACTACTAAGAAGGTAGCAAAGGTTCGCCTATATACCTAGAGCTTGAGGATAAGCTAGAGGAATAGGAAGTAAAAGAGATTATTATATAGCAAGGTATTAGCAATAATGCGTAGTATCTAGTAAAGTAGGTAGGATAGCCTATAGAATATAATATATAAGAGCCTATAGAGAACTTAGCGAATGCGCAAGAGGCTATCCGTAAGTTCGATAGATAGTATAGGAGGTCTTATAAGAAGTGGGATAACTAGTTATAAGGTTATAGCAATAAGTTACTAATTATAAATCATAAGATTATAAAAATAGAAGCTAAATTAAGAAGTAGAATATTAATTATATTAAGTAGCGAATTATTACTAATATTATAGCAAAAGAAGGGTATTATCCTATAAGAAAAAGGAGGGAGCTAACTATCTAAATAGTTATTTATTTCTAACTATAGCTATAGGCGCGAGCACCCCGACTACTACGACTACGAATAGCACTATAGCGACTAGTTACTAAACTAGTATTACTAATATTACTAGCATCCCTTTTATTATCGCCTATAGGCTAACTACCTACTAACTTACTACTAGACTTACTACCTGGGTTACTACCTGACTCCTTACTAGAGCTACTACCCGCCTCGCTACCTAACTTATTACTAGAGCTATTATTAGAGATAGTAATAATAACCTTAGTCTTCTTAGCCTTTCTAGCCTTTTTTGCTAAATTATTACTATCCTCTTAACTACGTTTAATAGGAGTATAGAGATATAAGGTGCGAGAGATAGGGCGAGTACTAGTAATAGCAATAAAATAGGAGGGAATATTATTAGAAGCATACTTAAGGAGGTCGTCTTAAAGCGACTTGCTAAACTTAGGAAAGGAGTTAATATTATGCTTATAAGGGCGCTTAGGGACTAGCTTTATTAAAGGGTTATTAACTAGACGATCGATTTTATTATAGAGGTATATAGCAGGACTATTATTATAAATATATAGTAGCTAGGCGGCGTTTAGGTACTAAAGGATATTAATATTATTATAAAGGGTATTAACCTAGAATTAGTTATTAGTAGGATATAATTAGCGAGGGAGCAGCGAGTAATAGTATATATAAACTAAGATATTAAGGGTGAGGTGCTTATAGATAGAAGCGAGCTCCTGGAGTTAGAGCTGCTCTATATTATAGCTACTACTTCTAGTAGTAGGATTTTAGATAAGCTTAATAATATATTTCTATACTACTAAATAGTTAGCAAGGGAAGTAAGAATATAATAATAATAAAGAGGGGTTAAAATACCCTCCCGTTCCTAAATTTAGATCTAATAGAATATATTCTAGGTTATCTAGGCTACGCCCTAAAGCTCCTAAGGAACCTACTAGGCGTTAGTATATAGCAACCTAATAGCAAACTAGCGGAGACTTATAGTAGCATATTTCTTCTTATTGAAGTTGCAATAGATATACTTCTATATATATTCGCTATATATATAGTAAAGGTTAATAACGTCTTAATATATCCTATAGAGATAGCTAAGATAGGGATAGCTACTATTAGCGTTACTAGTGAGGTTACTAGAGAGGATTTCGGGATTATATAGGTATTTAGTGAGAACTATGCCTATGCGCGCGATATAAGATATAGCGGAGAATAATTAGCAAAACGATAGTAAAAGAGATAAACTAGAAAAAGAAGAATAGGGAAAATTAATAATTATAGCAAAAGCTTATAGAATAGATAATAAAGGGAAAAATAATAAAGGCTATTAAGTTGAAAAAGAGATGCTAAAGGGGGAAAAATCTAGCTAGGTTAGAGACCTCGAAAAATAGATGCCCTTTTATAATTAGTATCGCTAGGCAATAAGGCTAAATAATTACTAGCTATATATTGCTAAATAGTTATATAACTATTAGCAACTAATTAAAAATTATAGCGATACTTAAAATCCAAAAATATATAAACTACTAGAAAATAAAATATATTATTCGCTATAGCAGCCTAAATCTAGCGTAAGAAGGAGCGATAGCAAATAACACGATAAAGGCGCTAAACTATCGCCATATAGTTAGTAATATAGAGCTATATTACCCTACTAGTACGCCTTAGGGACTAAGGCTTTAGAAGGGGGGGTAATTATAAGGAATAATAGCGGGTATAGGATATAGAGCTACGCTATTAGCAAAATATTAGCGAGTTAGGGGCGAATAAATATACCTTAGAGAAAAACTCTATAAGCGAAAAACTTAGAAGGTTAAGCAATAGTTCTAATATAATAACGGATACCTACGTTTCAATATTCTAGCCCTTCCTGGTTTAGGCCTTTAGCCATACTCTTTATACTTATAATACCTAAGGAGGAGGACCTATATATAAAATTAATCTATAAAGCTTATACCTAAAAGCTTATAATATACCTAGGTTAGAATAAGACTATTAAGCTTCTAAAGGAGCGCTATTCTTAGCCCTAGCTAATTACTAATATTAAGTAGTATATTTATAATTACTATACCTACTATTAGGCTTAGAAGATAAGAGATAAGCCCCTAAGTAAGTTAAAACCCCTATTAATACTAGACTACCCCTAGATAATATATTATAATAGACTTTATATTATACCTACCTAACTACTATAAGTATAATAATATATTTATAGTAATATACTACTTATTAAAGAAGATAGTCTCCCTTCCCTATTATAAGATTATTATAGCAAGGGATCTTACCTAGCTATATTATACCTATATCTTCTAGTATATAGGTTTCCCTATTATAATTATACCTAATAGAAGCCCTTAGTTTACCTTAGACTTCTAGAGTAGATTTTATAAGATATATAATATAACTATATAGCTAAGTATAGCTAGCTATATAAAAACTAATAGATAGATAGAGATCCTTAATTAATATCTAACTTAATACCTCTACCCCTAGATAAACTAGTTCTTAGATAACTAGAGTGAAATACTCCCTGCTATAGACTTCGCCTAAGTAGTACTACTAAATAAAACTATAGGGCTTATATTACTCAAGATTAGATAAGAATATTTACTATAAATAAGTTTTAACTAGGATTAATATATATAGAGGTTCTTAATAATAAAGGAAAAGATTAACTAGGGTAATACTTAGTAACTTATATAAAACCTCTATAATATATAAGATATTATTAAAGGGAATATAGCTATAGCTTAATATTACTATACTTATATAGCTAACTATTATTACTAGCTTAATAACTTAGTTATAAGATACTCTATCTATATATTAATGGATAGATAGCGCTAGAAGAACTCTTTAAAACTATTTATACTATAGGTTAGATTATAACTAATTAAAGCTACTAGCCCTAGGGGAATATAAGTATTAGATCTACTAAAAGAATATAACTATTACTTAGTATTCTACTCTAGTAAGCTTTAGAAAGCTACTAGGGACCCTCTACTAGGTTAATTTAAAGCCCTACTACCTGCTATTAAGTTTAATAATAAGCTAGAATATAAGGTTATATAAATAACTACTAGCTAGTTATATTAAGGATAGTTATAATGTTATACTAACTAGAAAGGCTATAACTATAACCCTACCTAGTATAATACTAAGAGCTTTAAGTATACCCTAGTAGCGCTATAAGATTTCTATATTATTAACCTAGCTATTATAGGACTGCTAAAATACCTTCTAGCTTAGCTTCTAGCTGCTGCCTAAGATAAAGACCCCGCTGCGAGGGATAATAATAACGCCCTAGTATAACTATTAGGAGCGGGAACGCTATTTAGGGGAATGCTTATATATATAGTAGTCGATTGCTGCGGATAGTAATACTAGTGAAGGTGGGGTAGTATCATAGCGCTGGGCTGAACTAGACCTACCTGAATTTTGGGTCACGTGACCGCTGAGTCACGTGGTCTCTAGGCGAGCCTTCAGCCTTCCGGGGCTGCGCTAGCCCACAGATAGACATTTCCCCTCTTCAACGCAGAATTCACTCAATACAGCGCAATTGAAGTGTGCTAACCTTCGCCCATTCGCTGTTCGTGACAGAGAAGCTTTTTTATTAGTTTGGATTTATAAACCTAAAGTCTTAATAAGACCCTAATAAAGATCTCTAGAACCTAGTTATAAGATCTTATATTAAAAATAATAACCCTTCCTAAGTTATAGTATTAATTACTACTATTTAATAGCTTTAATAGAGAGCTATTTAGTATAGAGATCTAGAGCTTATTAATACTAATCTTATTCATATTCTTTATTATTACTTTTTAAAAAGAGCTATAAGAGCTATAGCTTAAAGTTTTAGCTACTAGCTTATTAAAGCTATTTTAAAGTAATAAGTTATAATAGAAAATACCTTAATTAAATAATTTCCTACTTACTAGGAACTTTAGTAGTTATCTAGCCTTATTAAGCCTAAATTAATAATAACGCTTTAAGTCCTAATAAAGATAATTCTAATAAAATAGAAAGCTAAAGCTAAGGAGCCCTTTATAGCCTAGATTACTAGCTTAATTATTAACTCTTTTATAGAGAACTTTAAGACCCTAAATATTAATAGAGCTAATTATAAGATAGATATCTTAACCTTTATTAAGAGAGTTACTAACTAAAGAGATAATACTTTTAATCTAAATACTATAGAAGCTACTAAACCTTATAAATAATAATCCTAGGATTATTTATAAGCTTAATATTAATAATAATAATACTTCTACCTATAAGCTAGATATAGAGACTATTAAAATAGATATTAGTAATACTAGGGATTTAAAAGAGGTAGAGAAAGAGGAGACTATAGAGGCTTCTAATAAGATAGGCTACTATAGTATATACCTTTCTAAGCTATAGGAACCTACTAGTTTTATAGCGCTATAAACTATGTTATTATTAGGATTAATTATATAGTAGTTAAATTAAATTAACTTAGTTTATAAATACTTAAGTATGTCTATAGAGTTAGTAGCTAAAGTTGCTTAGCTTTTGAAACAGTTCTTATTATTATTTTATTAATCTATCTATTCTTATAGCTCCTTATTATTAGCTCCTATCTTATTAAACTAATTTAGAAATATAATATTAGTAAGAATAAAGACCTCTTATACCTTTAAGTTATATCTATCTTTATACTTACTAATTATAGCTTTAGTAGTATTATAAGTTATTCTATTCTAATCTAGCTAGTTCTAATAAAGGAAGGCTTTAGGGATAGCTACTTTCTTATTTACTCTCTTATTATATAGCTCTAGGGTTAAGAGTATAACTAGTTTATAAATTACTATATTAAATCTAGGGCTTATCTTATTTATCTTTCCCTTATTATTTAACTTACTCCTTAGGTATATCTCGTAGTATAATATTATCAGTATTATCCTTATTATTAGGTAGCTCTATAACTCTCTAATCAATTTAAATAAGAGGGTCTTAAATAGTAAGTAGGTTTATTATTTAAGAAGCTTATTAAAGTTAAGTATTATAAGGCTCTATATAATAACCTCTAGCTTTCCCTCTTTCTATTATAACAATATCCTCTACTAGGTTAATATACTAGTTCTTAAGCTTAAAGCTAGAAAAATATTATATTTATAAAGTTATATAGTTATATAATATCTTTTAATAAATTTATAAAGCTAATAGATTACTTAGGGTATATTTTATCATAATTAATAACCTATATAATCTCTTCTAGGAGCTTTAGCTACTACTTCTCTATTAATTTACTTATAATAACTATATAATATATAAAGGTATTCTTATTAATTAGAATATACCTTAGAATTATGTAGCTATTAGTCCTCTTATATTTATAGCTTTTATTAATAATACTAGTTTTAACTTAAGTACTAGTATCTAAGGTATTAATAAAATAGTAAGGAGATATAGTAATAAACCCTATTCTAGCTAGCCTTAACGTACTTAATATAGCTAATAATATAAACTAAGGATTATCTAAGGAACTAAATATCTAGAATACAAATAAGAGGAATTAATATAAGAACTATAAGAGGGATTATAATTAATAATAATCTATTAACTTTATAAAGTATTTTAATTACCCTAGGTTTATAAAGTTATTTATATTACTTCACTTAGCTCTTACTACCCTAAAATATATTATATTTAACCCTATTAATACCTTAGTAATATTTACTACTAAAAAACCTAAAGGGAACCCTATGCTAAATAAAGATAAACTTATACTAATAGTCTTATAGTATACATAATAGAATTCAGAGTTTTAAAATCACTTAATAACTTAATATAGAAGAGAGTTATTTATTAAGACTTTAGCTTAAGTAGAATATCTATTAGACCTCTATAATATATAAGAGAAGTTAATAAGGTAAGAAGAGTTAGATAATTTAGAAGTTATAGTCTTTTCAATATTTATAATTAAGAGCTACCCTTATAATATCTATATCCTACTTAATAAACTAGCCTAATAACTTAGGAAAGAGATTAATAAGACTTCTATAGAGCTTAAGAGAGTAGAGGTAATAAACCTTTAAGATATTACTAGGGCTTTTTTCTTGCTAAACTATAGTAGTTATTACTATGCTATAATTTTTATAAACTAGATAAATAGTAACTATTTCTATTATAACTCTATATAGTATTATAATAGTAATTAACGCTTTATTCAGGCTATATAAAGCCTTAATATATAGGATTATAAGATAGGAGCCTCTTAATAGCTCTAAAAGCTCCTATTAATTAGTACTTATATAGTTAATTTAGTTTAGTAGAGGGATAGATTTATATATAGCCTCTAGTATACTAAATAAGCTAGGGCTCTAATTTAAGAAGGATTACTATGATTATATTTTAGCTATATAATCTTATGTAGTAATATATTATTTATTAACTCTAAGTTCCCCTTAGTTAACTAATATGTCTCTATAATTACTTTAGAGTTCTATAACCTAACTACTAATAGTAATATAGCTCTATAAGATTTAAGAAAGTACTTTTCTTCCCTCTATATCTTTTTACTCCTTTACCTATAGATAATAATACAATAAACTTTAGGAATAATAATATTATTATATTATCTCTTATAAGGGATATTACTCGCCCTATTTATAAATTATTAGTATTATCTAAGTCTACTATATTTAAAATCCTAGATAATAAGCTTGAATACCTTAGATACTAACTTTAGTTATAAGTCTTATTAATACTAAGTTATAATATAATTACTGAGCTATACCTAAGAACTATACTTATAGATATATTATTATATCCTAAGCAACCTAAACTTTTAAATAAGTATAATTATAGCTATATAAATTATATCTAATAGAGGGTTAACTAATAGAATTAGATTGAGTAAAATATACCTGAAGGAGTATATTATTATAACTTTTTTTACCTAGTATAATAAAGTAGATAGTTTTAACTATATTTAGAATTAGAGTAAGATAAGGAGTAAAATAAGAAAGAAGAGGTAATAAAACTATTATTAAGATATAACTTATAATAAAAGATAGTTAAAGCTAAGAGGCTTTTTTAATAATAAGATTACTTACTTAGAAGATATTATTAATAAAAAGGATCTATAAATAGAGTTTACTTATAGTTTTTATAAAAGTAGTTTTATTCATTTATTAAGACTCTCTTTTATAATATTATAAAGAGTCTTAAGGGGATAATTAGAATAGGATAAGATAGACTTAGCTATATAGCTTTTAAAAAGCTCTATTAATATATAGGCTTATTATAAGAGAACTATAGAGTAGAGAATAGAAGAGAGGAGTATAGTAGAGTTTAGTATTATTAATAGATTATAATTATTAATACCTTAATAATCCTATACCTCGTTTTTTAGTATTTTCATAGCGATTTTATATCTAATTAAGATAATCTCTTTTAATTAGATCTATAAATTACTTTATATATCTTTTAAGCCTATTTTTAATATTCTTACCTAGTTATAAGTAGAGTTATATTATTTATTATCTTTCCTAGTTCCTATTAGTTCTAGCCCTTTTCTAATATAAGTTTATAACTACTTTATACAAGAGGTTACCGAGTAGGGTAAGGTTAATTTTAAATATATATTATTAGTAAATAATACAGCTAACTTATTTATAAAGCTATTTGGAAGGATAATCTTTAAATAACTCTATAAGAAGAGTAATATAAAGCTATTTAAAGCTAGTACTATTATAGAGGAGTATACTAAGGTAGTTTAAGCTTTATAAAACTAGGCTCTTAGCAAGGAGGAGTATTATGACTATAAATAGTGCTATATTATAATAAGTAGGTAGCGCGCAGCGTAATATTAAGCTATATATAGGTTAGAGGTATTATATATAATATAAGGGCTTATTTATATATTGTCACAGTCTTCCTACTAGCCTAGGGCTACAGTAGGGGTCGCTAAGACTGCGAGTAAAATAAGGAAAAGAGCAATACAAGCGTGAACAATAATAAATAGTATAATAAGCAATTATAGGTATATCGTAATATATTCTATAATAGCTAAGCCTTCTAAGCTTATCTACTAGAAGTCTCCTACTTAAAGGATAGGCGTTAAGCCTAACTATAGTCACGTGGAATACTATATAATAGCTAACTATATTACTAAAAGGCGTGTGATATATACCCCCTTTTCAAAAAGCAATTATCCTAATTGCTATTATTATCGATCTAGGATATATATGCTTAATAATCTCTTTTCTCCCTCTTTATATTCTAATCGCTAGAAATTACTATAGCATTATTAATTAGTTATTATGCTAGCAGAGGAGTATATTAAACTTAGATATCTGCTAGCGCTTAGCAGCGCTATTATTACTAGTATTACTCGGTGCGAGTTGCTTATTGCTAGTACGCTAGAAACCCTTAATTATAGTATAGAGGTTCGCGATCTCGGTATAAAGGCTTGCAATCTCCTTGGTCTTAACTACGTTAATAGCTGCGCGAATCTTATTAGCAACTACCTGCTTAGATATGCTATTATTCTTAAGTTTAGCGAGACGCTTGCTAATAGCGTTAATATTAATAATATCTATATTAGCTATATTAGTCTCTATAGTATTGAGGCGAGGAAGGATTTCCTATTAGATACTATTAATAATAGTATTAATATTACCCTCAGCTTTATTAGCGAGTTCCTTTGCGTTTTTAGCATCCTTATAGGCTAATAGGTCTATAGTAGTAATATTACTAATATTAATAAGCAGGGCAATAGAAAGGAGGTCGATACGGTTTATTATAATAAGGTTACTAGTAATAATTCTATTAGTATAACTATAAGTATTATAAAAGTATATAGCGAGGACTTAGGCATAACTAGGGAGAAGCTTGCTATAGGCGTTATTATTAATATATATATTATATGCTCGCTTAAGGGTATCCTAGATATATCTAATATAGAGGTTAGAAGATACGTTCTCAGAAGGCTCAATATTATCGAGGATTTTCTCAATCTCCTTAATAAGGATAGTATCGGGGTAGTATAAAAAGGCGTTATTAATATAAGCCTTTGCCTCGTCGATCTGCTAGCGCTAGGCTATAGGGCTAGGGTAGCCCTTCTTAGGAGTCTTGCAAGGGGTAGTAGCTGCGGTTTTAGCTAGGGTAGTCTTATTAACGTTAGTAGTAATGCTAGTAATAACGCGGGCTAGCTTAGTAGCCTAGGTATTATTATTCTAAACGTTATTAGCATTATTATTAATAACCTCCTCGTATTAGGTCTTAGTATCTATAGCGAAGAAGTTCTTTTTAGCCGCCTATTTACCCTTCTTGCGGTCCTTATGGGACTTCTTCTTCTTAGCAGCAGACTTATAAGTCTTAACCGGAGTGCTAAGGTTAGTATTATAGTTACTAACTTAGTTATTATTACCCTAGTTATTATAAGATATTATAGTATTTTATATTATAAAAAACTAGTATATACTATAATACATACCTATATACTATATAGAGGTATATTACATAACACAGTATTATTAATACTGTATATACTGTG
>JAOQIF010000145.1:0-121617 GCA_026260285.1 Colletotrichum sansevieriae
GGGTATTAATACTATACTTAGCGATCTATAGTTTTAGGCCTAGCTAGGGAGGGAAGCTTTAGTCGCCCCTTTTTACTATAGAATAAGCCCCTTAGTACTAGTTATCTTCTGCTTAAGCTTCATTCTATATATATTAAAGGGCTAGATCCTCGAATACTATTATAATAAGGGCTTTAACTATTGCTATCCTCCTTACCTTACCTAGGGCGGAGTTAGGGATTATCTATATTACTTTCCCTTTCTCTCGTTTATTTTCTTATCCTTTTAGGGCGTCCTATTTATAGCATAAGAGCGTATTAGGTATAGCTATTAAGTAACTAGGTTAATATTCTAAATAGAAATTATACCTTAATAACTACTCTACTTAGTAACTTTAGCGTTCTATTAAATATTACTTTTGCATAAAGTATTTAAAGCCCTTATAGTTAGTAAGGACCTTAAACCTAGGGTAGCTTCTTAGCTTAGTATTTTATATATTTAAATAAGTAATTACTACTAATAGCTCCTTATTATAAATTAGGTAGTTATATTAAGCAGGGGTTAGCCTCTACGAGTAGAAAGCGATAGGATAGCGCTATCCTTATGCATCTTCTTAAGTTAGCACCCCCCCTAAAGCAAACCCTAAGCAGTCTATCTTAATAGTTATTAGGGCTTATAGGTCGAAATAGTATAATATTAGTATAGTTTAAAAGCAGCGTTTAAGCGCTTAGAACGCGTCTTCTTATTCCTTGCCCTAGATAAATAGCGCTCCTTTCTTTATTAGGAGGGTAAGGGGCTCTATAACCCCTGAGTATTCTAATATAAATATTCGGTAGTAGTTAACAAACCCTAGGAAACTTCGCAATCCTTTTACTAAAATAGGCGCTTCTTATTTAATAATTACTCGCACTTTCTCTATATTATAAGTAATACCTTTGCCTACTTTTAGGATAAAACCTATATACTTCACTATTTTTATAGAGAACTTATACTTCGCTAGGTTAAGGTTAAGACTAGCCTCTTAGAGGGCCTAGAGAACCTTATATACCTTCTACTTATAGTCTGCTTAGGAGCTGCTGCTATAAACTAATATATTGTTAATATATATTATTACGAAGTTATTAAGGAACTCCTAGAGCGTGCTATTAATATATCGTTAGAATATTATAGGGGCTCCGCTCAATCCGAATAGATAGACTAGCTACTCGAAGAGCCTATATTATATATAAAAAGCAGTCTTTTCCTAATACCCTTCTGCTATACGAATCTTATAGAAAGCTGCTATTATATCTAGTTTAGTATATTACTTTGCTAAACTAACCCTCTAGAGGGTCTCTTGGATTAGAGGTAGGGGGTAGTAGTCTCGCTTTATAATTATATTTAGCGCTTAGTAGTTATAATATAACTATAATCCTCTACTAGGCTTTCTAATAAAAAATATAAGCATGCTAGCTAGAGACTTGCTTACCTAAATAAAGCCCTTATTAAGCAGGTCTATAAGTATCTTTTTTAATACTAATAACTCTTCTCTTAATATATTATAGAGGGGTCCCTAGGGTAAGGGCACCTCTTAGCTAGAGGTATTACGCTCGAGGTAGATTTTATAATCTATATTAGAACGACTTAGGAGTAAGGGGTATAACTTAGCTAGCTCGAAAAGCTCTATAAATTTATTATAAATATATTATAGGAGTTTCTCTAAATAATCTTCTAGTTTCTTTACGTCGAGCGCTTTTTTAATATCCCTTAGGCTTACTACCTATATTCCTACTTCTAACCTAGATAGCTATCTCTTATTAACCCTCTAGTAGATTACTATAAACGAGGTAGCGTTAAGTTAGCAGGCTTTCCGGAGCTCCCTTACTCTCTAGGGTTCTTCCTATCCTTAAAGGGTAATAGTAACCCCTACCTTTTTATAATATATCTACTTCTCTACTATATTATAAATAATATAGTTTTATTCTATCTATAGCTTCCCTAAGAAGAGGTTAGTATCTAGTCCTTTTATTATATAAGCGAAGAGTTACTATATATAGCCTCTAATCTCGAGGTATAATATAGCTATACTTTTCGCTATAGCTTAAGCTAAGTTATTAGCAAAGCCTTATAATTACTACGCTTAGTAGTTAATATATAGTAAACGGAGGTAGCAGGCATACTAGTAGTCTACTATTATATAGATATTATATCTGCAGTCTATTAAAGTATTAGTAGGAGTACCTTTATTAACTCTAATTGCTAATATTATAGAAAGCCTGCTTATATTATATTCTAACTAGAACTATTCCTAACTAGCTTGCTCTTCCTCTATTATCCCTAATACCTAATTTTATACTAGGGTTATTTATTTCCTAAGTTAGAAGGGTCCTCTTTGCTTTTAACCTCTCCTAAGTCTAAATATATTATTTCCTTAATAGCTTTTGCTACTCTAGGACTATCCTTCGACTTCTTAGCCTTCTAGTAGTCCCTTTATAAGTAATTAATTTAGTTATACTTAAATAATAGCACGTTTCTTTACTAAGACCTTTACCTATGCCCTCGCGCAAGGCGTATACTAACCCTATTATCCTAATATCCCTATTTATATTTACTCTAGCGGGTAATACTCTCGATCTAAAAGTTAAAAGCTAGCGCGAAGCATTAGGAATATAATATAATCCCTCTAGCTTCTATATAATATCTTATATAAAGCTAATATATTTAGCATACTTATAGGGGGTCGGGTAGTTAACTAGATAATCGAGGAGCTTATAAGATAGTACCCTATATAAGTAGTTAATCTAGATGCTATCTAGCTATATTATGCTACCTATTTCTATAATAGCGCGTTCGAAGCGGGGTAGGAATAAGGCGAAAGCTTCGTTATATTTTATTTAAAGCTCTAAGAGTCTTCTAAGAGCCTTATTTATAATATTAGGGTTACTATAGGTATAGTCTAGGTATACTAAGAAGGTATCTAGCTTAAATAAGCTATTATTACCCCCTGAGCTATAGAAGGCTATAACTACTAGCTATACTTTAGGTTTTAGGTAGGAGTTAATAAGATACTAGGCCTTCTAATTACTTAGGTAGAAGTCCCGGTCTATCCTGACTTTATTATATATCTATTGCACCTACGTAGCATACTTATTATAGTTTCCTCTAAACTTAGGGGGGTTAGGGAGGGGTTTTAATTATTAAGCGCTGCCTGCTTCCTAGGTAGTCTCTAGCTATAAGGTTAGCATTAGTAACGCCGGGGCGTGGCTACCCGCTGCATCTTACTAGGGCTCTATAGTTAGCTTATTATTAGGCTACTATATAGTTATTAGGCTATCGAGTCGGTTGCTAAGCTTATTAATTGCTATATAAATTGCTTTAAATACTTCCTTACTTATTAGTAATACTTCTAGACTAGCTACTATAGGTATAGCAGGTTCTATTTTCTACCTGCTATCTATTATACTATATAACTAGCGAGGCGGGCATAGAGAGAGAGAGCTTAGATATATAAGAGGCTAGCCTAGGTTTATTTAACTTAGGGGTGCTTTAATTATAGTAATCTAAGCTAAGGAAGGGAAGTTTTCTAGGAAGTTCCCTATATAATAGAAAAGCAGATATAGGGCGAACGTTAAGCGAGAGCGGTTATCAAGGGCAGAATTCTTAGGGTCTATAGCACTGCCTAGACGCTAGCAGTAGCGTAGCCCGTAACAGCTATAATGATACTTATATTTAATACTAGAAAGCTCTTAGAGCCTTATATTAAGGCCTTTTAATATTACTATACTATATTACCTAATTATAATACCCCTCTATATAAAGACCTAAAGGTCTTTAATCTAAATAAGCGTATATAAGAATAGCTTATTAAAAGATTATTTATGAACCTTAATATAGATAGATATAAGAGCTTAGCCTAGAGTATTATTACTAAACTATAGAATTTCTCTTACTTTCTTCTTATTAATTATAATTACTTAGGTAAAAGCTAGAAGATTACCCTCACTCTTAATAACATAATATAGTTATTTGTAAGAGTATGGCTAAAGGCCTAAACCAGGAAAGGCTAGAATGTTGAAACGTAGATATCCGTTGTTATATTAGACTATTGCTTAACCTTCTAAGTTTTTCGCTTGCAGAGTTTTCTCCAAGGTGTCTTTATTCGCCCCTAATTCGCCGACGTTTTGCTAATAGCATAGCTCTATATCCTATACCCGCTATTATTCCTTATAATTATCCCCCCTTCTAAAGCCTTGGTCCCTAAGGCGTACTAGTAGGGTTATACGGCTCTGCGTTGCTAACTATAGGGCGATAGTTTGGCGCCTTTATTATATTATTTGCTATCGCTCCTTCTTGCGCTAGATTTGGGCTATTATAGCGAATAATATATATTATTTTCTAGCGGTTTTTATGTTTTTGAATTTTAAGCATCGCTATTATTTTTTAATTAGTTACTAATAGTTATATAACTATTTAGCGGTATATAGCTAGTAATTATTTAGCCTTATTACCTAGCGATGCTAATTATAAAAGGGCGTCTACTTCTCGAGGTCTCCGACCTAGCTGGATTTTTCCCCCTTTAGCATCTCTTTTTTAACTTAATAGCCTTTGTTATTTTTCTTTTTATTATCTATTCCATAAGCCTTTACTATAATTATTAATTTTCCTGCTCTCCCTTTTCTAGTTTATTTCTTTTACTATTATCTCGCTAACTATTCTCTATTATATCTTATATCGCGCGCATAGGTGCGATTCTCGCTAAATACCTATACGATCCCGAAATCCTCTCTAGTAACCTTATTAGCAATTCTAATAGTAGCTATCCCTATCTTAGCTATCTCTATAAGATATATTAAGATATTATTAACCTTCGCTATATATATAGCGAGCATATATAGAAGTATATCTATTATAACTTCAATAAGAAGAAATATGCTATTATAAGTCTCTGCTTATTCACTACTAGGTCGCTATATGCTAACGCCTAGTAGGTTCCCTAGGAGCTTTAGGGCGCAGCCTAGACTACTTAGAATATATTTTACTAGATCTAAATTTAGGAACGGGAGGGTATCTTAACCCCTCTTTATTATTATTATATTCTCACTTCCCTTGCTAACTATTTAGTAATATAGAAACATATTACTAAGCTAATCTGCAATCCTACTACTAGCAGTAGTAGCTATAATATAGACTAGCTCTAACTCCAGGAGCTCGCTTCTATTTATAAGCACCTCACCCTCAACGTCTTAGTTTATATAGGCTATTACTCGCTACTCCCTTGCTAATTATATCCTATTAATAACTAGTTCTAGGTTAGTACCCTTTGTAATAGTATTAATATCCTTTAGCACCTAAACGCCGCCTAGCTACTATATATTTATAATAATAATCCCGTTATATACCTCTATAACGAGATCGATTATCTAGTTAATAACCCTTTAATAAAACTAGTCCCTAAGCGCCCTTATAAGCATAATATTAACTCCTTTCCCGAGTTTAGCAAGTCGCTTCAGAATAACCTCCTTAAGTATGCTTCTAATAATATTCCCTCCTGCTTTATTACTATTACTAGTACTCGCCCCGTCTCTTGCGCCTCATACCTCTATACTCCTACTAAGCATAGCCGAGAGGATAGCAACGATTTAGCAAAAAAGGCTAGAAAGGCTAAGAAGACTAAGGCTACTATTACTATCTCTAATAATAGCTCTGGTAACGAGTCGGGTAATAAGGTAAGTAGTAGCCCTAGTAGGGAGTCGGATAGTAAGTCTAGTAGTAAGTTAGCAGGTAGTCGGTCTGCAGGCGATAATAATAGGGATACTAGTGAAATTAGTAACGCTAGCTTAATAACTAGTTGCTATAGTGCTGCTCGTGGTTATAGTAGTTAGGGTGCTCATACCTGTAGCTATAGTTAGAAGTAAATAACTATTTAGATAGTTAGCTCCCTCCTTTTTCTTATAAGATAATACCCCTCTTTTGCTATAATTTCAGCGATAATTCGCTACTTAATACGATTAACATTCTACTTCTTAATTTAGCTTCTATTCTATAGTCTCGTGATTTATAGTTAGCAACTCGTTGCTATAACCTTATAACTAGTTATCCTACTTCTTATAAGACCTCCTATGCTATCTATCGAACTTATGAATAGCCTCTTGTATATTTGCTAAGTTCTCCGTGGGTTCTTATATATTATATTCTATAGGCTATCCTACCTATTTGACTAGATACTGCGCATTATTACTAACACCTTGCTATATAATAATCTCTTCTACCTCCTATTCCTCTAGCTTATCCTCAAGCTCTAGGTATATAGGCGAACCTTCGCTACCTTCTTAGCAGTCGTCCTATAGTTCTAATAAGGTAATAGAGAATATATTATATATCTATTAGTACTATAATAGTAGATAGACCCTATATGCTTACGTACTAACTAGTTCTGTAATAGCTACCCGTATGAACCTAGGTGCTAATTTTTTATTCTTAAACCGGAAGTTCTTTATTAATAGCCTAACGACCTATCCCTAATAGTAGGTCTAGTCCTTATGCCTCGCGTTATAATACTTAGCTTGCGCCTTAGTAGCCTTCTACTACTATTCCTAAGCCCTCTCATAGAGTCTTGAAATATATTCGATTCGCTCCCTTATACCCTATATTATAACCCTATTTACAGGGGCTACGTATTCTACGCAACGCGGGTAGTAACTATATAGGGCCTCTATTAGCGAGTAGCTAGTAGTGCTATAGCGACTATTATTATATGCGAATTCCGCCTCGGGTAGCTAGACCGCCTATTCTTATAGCAAGTCGCTAGTATATACTTGTAGGTACTTTTCTAATGTCTAGTGCGTCCTTTCTAACTACCTATCGGTCTAGGGATAATACGTAGTAGAGAGGCGGCGCTTAATAGCCCTCTCTCTTATAAACTCTTCCTAAAATTAGCTAGTTAGGAGCTTATCTCGGTTACTAATAATACCCTCTAGGGTGCTAAAATAGCACTCAACCCGTTTATAGATAATCCGCGCTAACTCAGTAGCTATTAGCTGCTTCGTTATCGGGATAAATATAGCGAACTTAGTTATTTAGTATATAATAATAAGAACTATATTATATTCTCCGCCTGCGTGCTAAAAGCTCGCTAGCAATCTAGTAATAAAGTCTATGCTTATTTCCTAGAACAGGTATATAGGTAAGGGTAGTAGTTATAATTTCCTATAAGGCTTATGCCTCGGAACGCGGTTCCCCTGGCATATATAGCACCTAGTAATATAATTATATATATCTATAGCTAAGTTTAGCTAATAGAAGTTCCTCGAGATTAGCTTGGTAGTCTTATTCACCTCTATATACCCCGCCCTATAGTTATTATAGTATTAGCAAAGGATCTCTAGCCTTAGAGACCCTTCTTATAATATCTCTAGCTATTCCTTATAGAACAGGGTTCCCTAGCTATCGATCGTATAGCTCCTATAATCGCTAGCTGGTCTGCGCGCCCTCTCTAATTATATCTAGTAGTATAAGTCGTTAGCCTGCAGTCTATAGATAAGGTTTTCTATTACTTCAGAGGATTGCTAACTATCCGCTATTTCGCCTGTTATAAGCTCCCTCATAACCTAGTATAGGATATATTATTATGCTATAATAACCCTAGCTCTAAACGAGTCCTCTTGGTTAATAACCTCTTGCTAAGCGTTCTCTATATTACCTCTTGCTCTTTAGCATCAGGTTATTATAGCTACTATAGTTATAGTAATATTAGCGCGCTATAGAGCGCGATACTAACTAGAGACCGAGGCGTCTCTGCCCCTAGAGCTATCTATCTAGAAGGGGTACCTTATGCTAGCCTTTATAGCGTTAATAAATACTTTTAAGGTCTCTATACTACCTTATAATATAATAATACTTATCCGAAGGTCTGCTAGTAGTTCGCTAACGAGCCTTAGCTTCTTCGCTAGGGTCGGGAGTATATTATTATACTTCACCTCCCCCTTTATATAGTCTAGCCTCTTAGATAGACTATCTACTAGGTTTATAACCCCTAACCTATGCTCTAAGTCGAAATTAAATACTAAGAGTTTATATACCTACCTAGCAAGTCTTCCCCGAAGGTCCCGCATAGGCGCGCTAATAACTCCCTTTAGCGCCTAGTGATCTATTAGGATTATAAACTTCTTTAATATACCCTAAAGGTAGTAAGCCTAATAGTCTAAACTCTCAATTATAGCGAGAAGTTCCTATTAGCCTGCTCCCTAACGTTGCTCTATATTGCTAAGCTTCTATAAGTAGTAAGCGACTAGTTGCTACTAACTATTAATATACTATAATAGGATGCTAGATATAGCCTTTATAGAGGCATCTATCTCAACCCTTATCTCGCGGGTTAGATCTTAGTATTAGAGAATTATCGCTAAGCAGAAGGCTGCTTAAAGCCGCTCGAAAGCCTATTAAGCCTCTTCTAGCTAGTAAAACTCGCCTCCTTTCTTACTATTCTCGCTACCCTTTAGTAGGGATATTATTAAGGCTATAATACCCGAATATCCCGTAATAAACTTATAATAGAAGTTATAGAATCCAAGGAAGACCTAGATATCTTAGTATATCTTTAGCAGCTTCTATTTAGCAATAGCTCGGATACGAGTTTAGTCTATTAACACACCCTCGGGCGTGATCACATATCCTAGGAATTCTACCCGCTATTAGTAAAACCTATACTTACTAAGCTTAGCATAGAGCTCCTACTAGCAAAGCCTGCGGAGCACTTAGAGAAGGTCCTTTATATACTGCTCTCTTATCTCTAAGTAGACTATAATATTATCTATATAAGCAATATAATAGGTATCTAGCAGCTTAGCGAGCGCTTAGTAAATATACGCCTAGAATATAGCTAGGGCGTTTATAAGTCTAAATAGTATAACGGTATATTCGAAGTACCTATAACGCATCCTAAATGCCGTTTTCTAGCGATCCTCCGGCTTAATATGAATATAGTAGTATGCATCTCGAATATCGATTTTCGAGATCTATTTCGCTCCCCGAAGCCTATTTAATAGTTTGCTAATAAGAGGGAGTAGATATTAGTTTTTTATTATTACCTTATTTAGGCCTCGATAATCTATATAAAGGCATAGGGACCTATCTTTCTTAGGTATAAAAAAGATAGGGGCGCCTGCCTTACTAGTTGAGGGTTAGATCCGCCCTATTGCTTAGTTATTAGCAATATATTAGCGAAGTTCTTCTAACTAATGCTCGTTTAATAGGTAGATAGGCCTATATAGGGGTTTCTTTCCTTCGATTAAATTGATAGTATATTCTATGCTCTCTAGGACTAGGTATTGCTTCGCTAACTATTTATTAAACGTTACTTATTCACTAGATAGTTCTAATAGTAACTCTATATCGCTCTCTAGGGTGTCTTCTTCTTCTAGAGCCCCTATTAGCAGTTTATAAGGAGCGATATTCCCCGATATATATATAATATAAGCCTTTTAGCTATTCTTAACGATCTCTTATATAAATGCCGACGGCTCGGCAATACTAAAGCGTTTATATTCCTAGGTATTTATCCGGGTATTAATTATAATACCCTCTCTTCCTATAGAGTATTATAATAGGAGAAGGTCCCCTGCTCCCTCAGGTCGGGAGGCTTTAGCAAAGAGTTGCTATATCTTCCTCGCTTCTCCTCCTAAGTTAATAAGGAAGAATATCAACTAGTATATATTCTAGCCCGTTATAGATAACCTATTAAACCCTTCTAACGTAGGAGTAATAGCTACTATAGGTTATAGTTATAGGGACTTAGCTAATTAGCTGCTAATAATATTAACCTAGGAATAGGAATTTATATCTACTACTACTTCTTATTTAGCGATATTCTAGAGAATAATTGCCCGTCCTTTTATAATAGCTCCTTTTAGAAGGGTATCTAGTTCTAATTTAGGCGCGGGGGTTATTAGTATAATCCCCCGGCCTACTCGTTTTCTAATAAGTTAAGTTCCTTAACTCTTAAGGATTAGATTATATTAATCCTCACTTTCTTAGCGAGTACTTAGTATCCTACTACTATTTTATTCGCGCTTCGTTTTGCGCGTTTATCTAGGTAGTCTACCCTCTTATACCCCTTTTGCTTATAGCTAAAGCATATTATATAATTAGATATTATAGGTCGTATGCTAGGGCTAGATATAGACCTGTTCTAGTTAGATCCCTATATCCTGCTGCTAACCTATCGGGGAGGTATTAGGCTTTATAAACCCCGCGTTATCTTCTAGCTAGAACCCTGCTAGCCTATCTTTTAATCTAACCTCGCTACTAGGGGTCCCCTTAGGTTATGCTCTTCCCCTATATACTATTTCTTACTTTCGCTTTATAGAGGTTCGCTACCCTATTAGCAATATATCTCCTATAAGCATTCAGCTTCTATAGCTATATCTCTTAGCCTTTATATCTCGACTTTCTAACGTTCGAGTTCCCTATATAGGAATAGGGCTAATCGGAAATATAGCATATAGGCCTTAGCCTTGCTATCTTCTATACTAACTATTCCTAAGTCCTGATATATTACTAACTATTTAGCGAAGAACTATAT
The DNA here is from genome assembly GCA_026260285.1 of Colletotrichum sansevieriae. Taxonomy (NCBI): domain Eukaryota; kingdom Fungi; phylum Ascomycota; class Sordariomycetes; order Glomerellales; family Glomerellaceae; genus Colletotrichum; species Colletotrichum sansevieriae. Next base: position 10,538 of record JAOQIF010000145.1, read on the forward strand.
TAGCAACTGCATCTCCTTCTACCTTATTATATTAAGCTTCTCGCGGTACTTTCGCTCTTAAAGCTCGGGGTTAATATAGCGTTAGTAAGCAAATGCTATAAAGTTAGCCTATACTAGGTCTCTTTCTAGGCTAGCCCTATAGTAATGCTACTAGGTTTATAGGGACGGGCTTATCTTTATAAGTACCTATTAGACCTGCTGCTCCAGCATACTACTAGCGCGCAGTCGGTTTCCATCCTTAATTACTTAGATCTAGTTGCTAACCTAGTTTATAGTAAAGTCTTTAGTTATAATATAGTAGTTATATGCAGGGGGCTTTTTATATTCTCTCTACAAGTATCTAGGTGCTGAGCGATTAGCGAGTTCTCATAGTAGGGTAGCGGTTTATTCCTCATGCTGCTATTACTATAGATATATCTACTCTATAAGGCTCTCCTATTATTTCTATAATAACCCTATAGCTTAGGTAAGGATACTAGAGATGCTAGCTTCTCGGGGCATCCCGGGCAGGGGGCCCTATTAGCTACTACTCGCTATCTGTTCGCCCCTCGAGAGGTAGTCTGCCTAGTCTAGCGTTATCCGGGACCTAGCCCGACCCCTCGGGGTTATTCCTCTTATTATATTATCGCCCGGGTTATTTATTCCCCTAGCGTAGCGTCTGCGCTATATTCCCTATATCTTAGGGCTTAGCGAATAACTAGTATCTTATTAGCTAAGACCCTATTAGTTATATTCTATATACCTAGCTCGGAGCTTATTATAATCGAACTCTATTGCTAAATCGTTAATATACTATTACTAGTTCGCTTTAGATATTCTAACTAGTGCTAGTTTCTCAAATTAAGGTAGAAGTAATAGAATTATAAGAGTATAGCTAAAGGCCTAAACTAGGAAAGGCTAGAATATTAAAATATAGATATCTATTATTATATTAGATTATTACTTAACCTTCTAAGTTTTTCGCTTGCAGAGTTTTCTCTAAGGTATCTTTATTCGCCCCTGACTCGCCGACGTTTTGCCGATAGCGTGGCTCTGCATCCTGCACCCGCCACTGTTCCTTACATTATTCTAGAATAACCCTAACTTAACTCTTACCTAGATCTAAGACTAGCTTATAAAGAGAGCTACTTAGAGTATTAAATCCTAAGCCTTTTATATAAGATATACTACTATAAGTAATAACCTCTATATACTTTATAATACTACCCTCTACTTAGAATATAAGAATTAAAAGCTCTAGGAGTATCTAAATAATACTTATACTACTAGTAATAATACTAAATAATCTATTGTATTTAAGCGCTACTAAGAAGAGTATAACTAGGCTTAATATAATATTATTATTATAATAGAGGAGAGAGCTAAAGCAAGAGATATTAATAAAGCCTTGCTCTAGTAGTTTAAATATAATATACCTACTACTCCTCTCTTAGTAAACCCTCCCTCTAGTAACTATAATATAATACTTTAAGCGATCTTAGACTAAATATTATACTTTAAGAGTTAGATCTGCTTTAGCTTACCCTTATTAACTATTAATAATAATAATACCTAGACTACTAAGATACCTAAGGTCCCTATTTTTATAAGTATTAAGAGTACTAATCCTAAGTATCTAAAGTTTAATACCTAACTTTTTTATATTAAAATACGCCTTAAGAATAAAGAGTATTATAATAAGTCTTAATACTTTAAGTGTATACTCTTACGCTTTAGAAGGACTACTTATAATATCTTATCCCCTCTCTTTTTAAGTAATCTACTTTAAATCTCTATAATAAAATAGCTTATTAATAAGCTAAAAGATATCTTTATTAACCTAGTTTAGTATAATAAGGCTTAGATAAAGCTTAATACTCTTACTATTTTATTTGAAAATATCTAGACAAAGTAAGCTATATTTACTAAACTTATTTATAAAGCTAAGCTCCTAGAGTCTTAGTAGTACTAAAAGTTCTATAAGAAATTACTTACCTCTCTTTAGAACTAGTATTCTGTTTATTTTATAAATAGCGCCTTTAACTTCTAGGATTATACTATTTAGGTCTATATTATAGCTTATATTATAGTACCTTCTAATAACTACCTAGCTAACTAAACTGCTATATAAGGCTCCGCCCTAGCAACCCATGCTAAACCTTCTAGTAGAGGAAACCCTTATATATAAGCCTATACTAACTAGGATTAAATCCCTAAGGCTTTATATAAGAAGCTCTATAACTAGAGCGCTTATTTTATTTATAGTAATACTAGCTATATCTCGCGGGATTACCCCTATAAATAGGCTAGAGCTGCTATAAGTATTACTAAGCTTATTAAAGCTATTAATAATAACCTAGAGCTAGTAGAAAACTAGAGCCCCTAGTAAAAGCAGACTTGTTATTAAGGGAGGACTAAAGAGATTAGTAATTAGTAATAATATCTATTAATTTATAATAATTAATTAGTAATAGACTACTAGAGAAAGAACTAGTTCTAGTTTATAATAGATATAGCATTCGCTATAGAGCCCTTCTTAATACTATAGCAAATAGCTATGCTTTTATAAATACCTATATAACCCCCTTATTAAGGGATTTTATTATGCTAAGTATAATAAGTTACAGCGCTCTATACTAGCTGCTAGATTTAATAGAGAGCTACTAGATATTATAATTAAGATATAAACTACCTATATACAAGTAGACTACTAAGAATTAATATAAATACCTCTCCCCTAATTTTATCAAGGAGGTATAACCTTATTCTTAGCTACTTATAGTTTAATTACTCTAATATCAGTATACACATATATTATTAGTACTTATATTAGCCTAGTAATACCCGTATTGCTTAAGACCTCCCTAGAATAATTATATAAGATACTAAAAACCTCCTCTAACTTATTAAAATTAACATTAAGTATTAACTTAATATAGAACGCTACTAAGCTATATATCTAAGGACTTAAGATATAATAATAACTTATAGAAGATAGATATAGTATTAAAAGGCGTATTAATAATTAACTAAGCCTAGTAAGCGCTATATTAGTAGCCTAGACCCCTCACCCTTAAAGCCTAATAAGCAAAGAAAGGCCTTAATATAGTATTTATTAGCGCTATAGGGTTTAGAAGGAACCTAAAGTATATTAATATTAAATTAGGCTCTATATTACTATATAAGCTTAACCTAATAATTACTAATAAGCAAGAAGTAGTAGAGAAAGGCATAAGCCCCCTAGAGGTTAATAAAGCTAAGAACTAATACCTAATTAATAAGAGACTCTTCTTATACCTCTAAGACTAGAGAGATTACTTTAATAAAATAGCTAGTAGTATATTACCTCCTTATTACCCTTATAACTACTAAATTAAACTATAGCTAGGTATAAAAGAGTAGTTAACATTCTACTTATTATATAAGTAATTACTACTAGCACTTTAAGTTACCTTAGTAGATTATTCGCTACCTGAAATTTATCTCTATTATATTAGCGATTTTTCTACCTCTCTTTTAACCGATATAGCCGTGCTAATACCTTAGATCTAATAAGTGCGCTAAATGTCTTTATTTCATAATAAGGCCTTAATTAGGATATTCTCCGCAATTTAGTTATTTATTTAAGGCGCTTTAAATAGCGAACGTCTTATCTATAATATTTATCCTATAGCTCTATTAGGTTCTTCTAAGGCCTTCCTCTTAAGCGCTTTAGTAGTAGTCTTTTATTAGGTTCTAATACTAGTTTAATACCTTATTAGATAGGCCTTTAAGCTTATAACTATCTATAGAGCTATTTTATCTCTTATTTCTTACTTTTAAATAGAGTAATAAGTTCGTCTATATTTATAATATCTTTATTTATCTAAATAGTATATATTAATAAGTATCCTTTTTATTTAACTAGGTATTATACCTTTTCTTATATAAGAGTTTATTTCATTAGAATATTTTTAATCATAAAGTATATAAGGGGTTAGACTTAAGTTTATTTAATAAGAGGTCGCTATAATACTATTTATTTAAGCTAAAGAGGAAAAGGGGAAGTTTTCCTCTCTAGTAGAGATTTTACTAATCTATAGGAAACTACTAGGTAGGCTCTAAGTAGCTCCTTTAAGGTAATAAACTTAGGTAGAAGCCTAAGTAGGCCTAACCTAGGCGTAGCCTATAATAAATAGTACTATAGATAATTATAAACCTAGCTATACTAATAGCTATACTAATAGTAACTACGCTTTAGAGGGTTAGTATAGTAATAGAATAGATTATTAACCTATAGATATATCCCCTTTATACTACTTTAGGTATATAAAGCTATAGGTTATAGGAATAAGTTATTACTATTAATTACTATAATATAGTATTATTTGCTTATACCTCTGTATATATGGCGCTTTTATATATATATATATATAGTAGGAACTATTACTCTTTTATAGAGAGATAGATATTACTATACTATATCTATATCCTGTATACTAGTATTAGTTACTACCTAGCTATATATATAGACCGCACCTACGCGCCTATATAGAGGTCTCTCCTAGTTAGATATTAACCTAACATATTACGTTATTCCTATAATACTTATACTATTTTCTAGTAGAGGGTATAAGTTAAAATACCTATATAGTGTTTTCTAAATTATATCTATAAACTAGGTGAATTTCTTACAGTCTTTTTATAAGAGGGCTATGGCGTGACTATAAATTTAATTTATTTAGCTTTATATTCTAATTTATCAGACTTTATAATAATAAGGTTATTGATTTATAATTCTTATAGTATTAACTTAAGAAGTGAAATATAAAAAGACTTCTTTATAATATAAAGTAATAGAAGTTTATAGTTAATATTAGAGATTTTCTTATTAGTTTAAATACATAAAGCTTTTATATTGTTTTTTAAAATAATAGAGAGTATTAATTAAAGTGCCTATGTAGTATTTATTAAAGTATATCTATAAACTAGATAAATATATTAAGTTATTATATTCTTCTTATAGAGAGCTATAGTATAACTATAAATCTAATATGTTATAAGTTAAGAGAGTACTTTAGAGGACCCCCTTTCTTTTATATAATAATATAGCTAATAGTGAAAAAATAGCTCTTAATAAATTAGATAGAGGGATATATACTAAGATTTATATAAATTTAGAGATCTATAGTTTAGAGTTAGTATAGAGGTTGCTAGTAAAAATCACTGCTTAAGAAGGTATAATCCCTGGCAAAACAGATTTTTAGTTAGTTTTTAGCTTGTTGCTAACCGTGGATTCTACTGCAGATTCGAGGCGATCACACCATCAGTCCACTTTTTGGAGTGCTGTCACGCAGGGCTATCAAAGGCACTGGACGTTCCTAGACAACGAAACTCATCTCTCAAAATGTTAGACGTCGTACTATCTCACCCGGTTTCCACCAGGAAGAAAAAATCATCCACTCAGGCCAAGAAATGATATCGCCGTGGAATCTTCGACGCACCTCAGTCGATCTTGGGAATCCGGTACAAGCCCATCACGCAGTGCTACATCTCATCTACATCAAACCACAAGACGTTCCCTTGATGATCTTATATGATGTAAGCAACGATTAACGTCTTTTAAAGAAGAGGCGCGGAGGCCAATTTCCATATCGTTGGGTTGATTGCCGGCAACAGTTCTTTATTTGGTTTTTGTACGCGAATTTTGGTCATCCAACGACTTACACAAACGCAACAGACATCCCACCTTCGGACCCCACACGGCTGTCACACCAGCATGTCCCTGTTCCCCGACACTCTTAGATCTCAATAGGGACGCCGACGGAGTTGCAGGTCTCGGTAGCCCAGTTGAGGGCAGCAAGGCTATTCACTCACAGTCAGTTGATGTTAAGAAAAATATGCCGGAATACGAGATCACTTATACATCAGCGCTACCGCAGGCGCCGAGGACACAGGACGTGACCGCCTGGTTGTACGCAGAAGAACTGTACCCACACAAAGGACTCAGCAGATGTTCCTATCTTCATCACCAGTTCGGCAACGACTTACGCGCAGGTACAGGCAAAGTTAGTCTGAGAAGCGCAGCCGGAGATAGGGAAGTTGTCGACGAAGCAGGGCTCCTATGAAACATTTTTGTGTTAATCATTTGTTCGTACGAGGTCAACGTGCCACACGGTGTTTCGTACAGCGCAGTCGGGGAGCCCAGAGAGATCCTGGGCAGCAACGTGGCTGGCAAAAAAAAGCAACGGCGAGGGTCTTGAAATGCATGTTGAAGGTAGCGCGTGTCTTGTGGTTGACGAGTTGTCTTGGTAATAGCCGTGATGGGGTGTGTTCTGCAATCGAAAGGGCTGATCATGACATTACAGGGCAGGGACAGGTCATCGAGTCTATATATAGACGTCCTTGATGACCGTCGCTCCCTTTCGGCTTCCTTCTTTCTACACTGTTGACTGAGAAGCGTCGTAACCTCAAAGCATCAGCCTACCCCGCAAGTTGCCGCCGTCCCATCCAGTCTTGCTGTGAGCGCTTGTTCGAAGTAACATTGAGAATCATTCACATGAAGCTGACAGCAATGGGTCAGGAGGGGTTGAGGAGAAAAGGAGGTCGCAGAGACGGTCACGACGGACTGACGTTCCAGTTCACGATGTGACATTTCAGGGACATGGCCAATCTCGGCGACATTGCCGGATCGAGAAACGGGAGCCTGTGGCAGACACAACTCGCAAGTGTGGACGCGTCAAGGTCACTCAGATTAAGGATCGGTTAGGTTGAACTACGAGGAGCTTATTGTTAGTCACAGATTGAATCCATGCATAACATCGGGTGGTTCCCATCCACAACGCAAGGAAAGATCATCTCCAAGAACGGCGTGGTTGGGAAGAACATCGCCATGGGCAAACCTCACGGATATCCCTCCGTGAACTCGTCACTCATTGCACAGATGCCTCAACGACCCCGGAACGCCTAACAGCTCGATTTCTTTAAAAATTCCCTGCTTTCCTAGCTCGAGTTAATTACGACAAAGCCTTTGACGCCAGATAGGTTAACGGGTGCGTCATAAGAGAGAACTGTGGGGGGGACGCGCTTATACTCGAGCGCCTCGTCACCAGCCACTTCCCCCCTGCGACACGCATGTCCTTTCGTGAGATGGAATGATTGCCGTGGAAGACAGTGACTACATCACTCAGGCACGATGCCAAGTCGAGAGGGGCTCCGCCTAGACGAAACCCTGGAGTGGAAGGTGTGGTCAGGATTCCCCGCCGCTTGAGGCTCGAAATCCGGGGTTTGTGGGGAAACGATGCAACTTGGAGCCGGCTGGGGTTGCAGTCGGAGGTGGTGGTGGCTAAGAACGAGTTCCTGCATCGGGGAAAGCGATAATGTGCAGGAAGCCGTTGTGTCTGTGTGTGCGTTGGTGTGTTTGGATGGCTCATGTCGTAGACTGCCGAGGCGTTGTTGAGAGAAGCAGCTGATGATGATGCAGCTGCCATTCGCGCCAAAAGTAACTCGATCATGGCGGGCTTTCAGCCGCGCAGATTGTAAGGGGGTTAGTTGACAACACATCGAAGAAATCATGGAGAGGGGAAGCTGTCAAGTATTTGGATTGACCTCTCCGCGCCGGTCGTTGAAAGCCGCTTTGGGAATCCGACGCCGCGTTTGGTGGAGAATCGGAGCTTGAAGATGGGGATTAGCGGCTACAAAAGCACCAGGAGGTATTTCGAGGAAGCATAACATACTCCAATGATCGATTCATCATCGCCGTTCGTCTAGCTGAATGCGCTCGTAGATGGGATCGAGCGAGCTAGAGATTAGAAATATGAGACGAGCGCTACATCCTTGGGGAAGACGTATCGCAAAGGACATTTCATGATGACAATAATGGTTTTCAGGGATCCGCTCCCATCCACTGGCAAGAGACCAAGCACAGTGAAATAGTCGCCTCTACTTCAGATGAACCTATCTGCTACTGTTAAGCTGACGTAGGCAGAGCGATTCATGATCACCCAACCCAAACTTGCGCACCTGCAGCAAATGGATAACATACCCTGACCAACAAAGCTGTGTTTGTTTGATCTACCTAGGAGATAGTTATTTGTGCCCCCGGTAGTCACGCTATTGAAGGAATAAAGGGAAGGACAAGCATCAACTAAAAGATTTCCGAAATCGAGAGTCGAAGTCGGGGCTATGCCTAACCTCTCACGTCAATGAGAGGGCATCATGTTGGCCACTACACCATATCGGATTCAAGCTGGCAGATGTTTGACAGGTCCCAATCCCTTACTGAGTTTAGATTAACCTCTGGGAAAGAAGCGCTGGACATACGCTGCTGTTAATTCTTCAGCGAATAGACAGTGTTTTTGGTCAATAAATGTTGCCCACCAATATCTCGTACCAACTTCAAACTCAGAGCGGCGCTAGTTCCACATCCCGGATTTCAGCAACACATGTGCAAATTGATCCTGCGCACTGTCTAAACGCACTGTATCTCAAATCTTTCTCACAGTTCGTCTCGTCTGTAACACCACTAACTATGATTCCCAACCTCCAACACAACGACAAGACAGCCCAGAAAAAATAAGACCCTTCAATTCGAACAGTATTTGTTCTCAATACTATAGTAGTTATGGATCGAACAACCGCAATGCAACAATTCACCTCCTTCTACCTCCAGCGAACAACCGAAGAATTCGCTGAGGATCTCGACAAGGTTCGCGAAGCCGACGACTTCAAGGCCGACTCTCTTCCTTTTCTCATTCACGCCCTGCAGCAGGGCACTGCGCTATACTCCGCCGCAGACCAAAGTCGTGTTGCGCACCCTGTTGCCTCGAACGCAGCTGCTGCCACTGCAGAGCAGGCCCAAGACGAGGACGCCGACATAACTGGACCGCAGCTTGAAAAAGAAGTCAAGGGAAGCAAGAAGGAAAACAAGGAGACGCGCAAGAAGAAGAAATCTTCCGGATGAACCTGAGCTGCGAAACCATGGTGGAAACTTGGTGCTGAGCAGCACTTTGGAGCACCCTAACCGTGTACCTGGGAAAAACATGCTGGCCGACTTCAGCCGAATCACATCCTTTTGTGGGTGCCTGTACGACAGGTTTCCGCTGCCGGGCGGAGACGCGTTCGGCAATAAGTACGCCAGCAGACTCATTTTGCCCCTTGTCAAAAGACCACCTGAATGGATATCTGGAGGCTACAACTAGAACCGCCTGCTTGGATGCGAGCGGTGGGACGATGGTTATGGCATCGCCGTTAGGCAATAGCATCAGTAGAGTAGACTGCTGGGAGCTGAGGACACGCCGAGGTCAGCGCGAACTTAGAGCAAATACATGGGATGCCAGAGGAATCCTTGAGTATCAAACCAGACGCCGTCCTAGCTCGAATTGTGATGAAGGCATGTTACAGGTATGGTGCTTGATGCTTAGAAAGACAATAGCATCTGTGAATCTTATGTGCTAAACATAATACTTACAACCCGCCAGCGCAGCTTTGTGAAGGTCCAACAGGATTGAGGTCTCTCGGCGTGACGGTGCTCGGACGGATACTAAGGATGTCGTGCGACGCACGACTTATGACCCTTTGGCAGTTCCGTTTCGCGCAACACCTAGGTATTCCTCAATTGAGCTGCAAAAAAACGTGATGAGTTCACCGAGCAGAAATACTGAAAGATAGAGCCAAGCCCTCTGGCTGTTGCCCAAAGAATATGTATGTGCAATGACTTGAGCAGCCCCCGAATGCAAGCTTCAGAGAAAAATCCATGTAGAAACACAATCCCGATATCAAAGTCTGCCATGAGGATTCCACGCTGATGACCCAGAAGCCGTCAAGCACATGCCCAGCTTTGATCCTGTAGCATAGACGAGATGTTTATGGCCTCCAAAGACGATATTATGTTGAGGTTTCTTTCACTTCCTCCGTCCGAGAGCCATTCATAGTGGCATTGCCTTCGCTTGCTCAGTGGTCAGGAGCAGGATGGGAAACATGACCCCACGAAATATTAGCTGAGGGCGCAAGCAGACAACGCCTTTGGGTTGCGGGTTGCTCTGACTAGCCGGCTCGGTGATTATCGTCCAGGGTTTTCAAGAGCTCTCCTAAGCTGAACACTGTCTGTCCCAGCCGAGCATTCTGAACAAAGCTTTCCCAGAAGCACGACCAGTAAGATCAGTGACACTGATCCTGATCGGTACAACGACCAGATGAAAGTTAATGAACCAGACCAGATATTGCGACCTGCAAAATCGAATCCAAGGCAGTTCGTGAATTTACATATGCAATGAGGATAACGTGCTACATCGTTATTTCCCCGTTTTATTTCTTTCCTTAGACCGCCCCAAACGCCGGTTAACTAAATGAGCCAATCAGGCCGTTACGGAAAGACCACAACACATCTCTACTTAACTGATATCATTCGTGTGTTTCCTCTGCTCATCTACCCATCGCCTTACTGCCATTAAGCCTACTGTTCCATTGCGTCGCCCTCCGCATCAGCGCCTGCTCCGAGGCTCGCAAACACGTCGTCAAGGCTGAACTCCTTGGCCCATTCAGTAACAATTGTCTTCTGGTCAGGCGCGGTTTCATCATCGCCAACAGGAGCAGCGGCAGGCGCATCCTTGGCGTCGCTGCGCACAGCAAGGGTAGGGGCCTCCACCCAGCCTTGAATACGTCCATCGCGCCAGTCAGTCACCACGGTCATGGCAGCGGCGCCAATGTTGGGCACGCCACCGCGGCCAAGACGACCACGCTTACGGGCGACCTGTACGAGGAAATCAGTCGTAAGGTCGCCGTCGGTGCGACTGGGCATGAGAGGGGGGAGGTCGTAAACGTCCGTCAGCTTCTGCAATAGGTCGGGTGTGGCAGAGAGGCGGCGCAGAAGCAGGGTGACAGCGGGGATAGGGTCGTCGATGTTCTTCGGGGGTACGGCGTTCAGGAGGACGAGGTGGGCGTGGGCGTCGGTTGCGTTCTTCAGGTTTACCACACCGCCGGATAGCGATGTGTTGGACGCTGAAGGGAAGACGATACCGGGAGAGTCGAGGAGTGTAAGCTTGCTGTCGATCTTGACGGCACGGATACTCGTGGTAACGCCGGCCTCAGCGCCGGCAGGGCACGCCTTGGATGATCCACGGCCACCACTCAGACGACCCAGAAGAGCGTTAATGACGGAGGACTTGCCGACGTTAGGGTATCCGATGACACCAACAGAAACGGCACGCTTGAGCTGCCTGCTCGCGGCGTAGGATTTGAGTGCGCGGAAGAGATCTGCAGCAGTCTTCTGCACCGTGAGCTCCTTGTGGTTGAAAGTCTGGGCATTGGGGGCAGGGTTGGAGGCGCGCAAGGGCAGTGTCGGGAAGTAGCGGCGCAAGTGGGCGAGCCAGGCCTGGAGGACCTTGGGCGGTACCAAGTCGATCTTGTTGACGACAAGGATGAGACGCTTACCGCCGTTGGCGGCAGCCATGACGCTGCGCTCGACGTCGCGGGAACGAGTGGACTCAGGGTCGCGGGCGTCAAGGACGTATAGGATGACGTCCGCCTGTTCGACGACGTTCTTGAAGACCTTGTCAAAGGCCTTGCGAGAAGTAGCATTCCCGACAGCAATCTCAGCAGGGGCGTCTGAATCATCGGAATCAACGTCATCATCATCATTGCCCATTTCATCATCCTCGCCATCGCGCAACTCTTTCTCGTAACTCGCGGCGGCGGCCTTTGCGCTGGCCAAGAGCGCTGCCATGGGATTTGACTCGTCAATGTCTTCGTCGTCGTCCTCTACCATCATGTCGTCGCCGTCTTCGACGTCCTCTGCCATGTCGTCCTCGTCGACAGCATCTTCAGTGGCCACGGCGCCCGTTTTGGCCGCCTTTGCAAGCTCGCGACGCTTCTGCGCCTCCTCGGCCTTGCGCAGCTTCTTCTCTTCGATCTCCTCAAGGATCTTCTCCTTGTAAGGGAAGAGGTTGGGGATTCCCGGGTCCTTCTTAAGCTTCGAGCGCCATTCGGGATTCTTCTTGGCGAGCTTTCTCTGTTTCCTCTGCTTGGCCGCCGACGCCTTCTCGATCTTGTGGCGGAGTCGAACGGGCGTCCTCTTAGACTTTGGCTCTGTGATTCGATTAGAAAATGATGAACACAAGCAGGTGCGAAGACGGAGCATGAAGCGGTAACATACTCTTGGGCTTGTTGATTGAGCCGGCCATTTCGATGTCTTGTCCACGGGGTGGTGGAGGATCTCGCAAGAAGTTACGTTGGGCTGCTGGATAGTTGCAACCGGTTGCGACAAAATTTCCTGTGCAGCGGCGTTACGATGACCGTGCATTTCAAAAATTTAGTGGGAGGTCAGTTTCTGCCACGGAACACCGCCGGCTATCCTTATCGCCGACCCCACCAAAGCATCTCACCGCCCAGCGCTACTCCCGATCCGGAACCCCCGCCAACTGGAGGGGCTCTCACCCAGCAGATGCAGCGTAAAAAATACACGGCTGACGGCTCTGGACTCCAGATTGATGTAAGAGGCCGGGCCGCAAGAGCGTGTCGGAACCAGTGGATCATAACCGCTGACAGGGAAGATACTGGACTGCTGTGACGGCATTCGGGTCCAGTTCCCAAATGAGAGGAAATGAGGCAAGTGGTGCTTCGGGCTTCCAAGGTTGTCGAGCCCGAATTTTGTTACTCAGGGAGACAGTCATCCATCCAGCCAGCCAGCCACACCCCTAATTCTCGTTGCTTCATGGCAACTCCTTTAATCTACTGAAGTTTTTCAATAAGTCTGAGTCATTACTAAGAGCTTCTCGCGCGTCTGTACAAAGAGCACGTTCCGTCTCTTCAAAACAGCGTAGTATTCTCGTCACGTTATTGTTCCTGTAATAATCCACCGTCTCTCATCTCTCAACCCAAGGTATTCTAAGCTCCTCTACAACTCTTGAGCTCCTCCGAAATGTCGTACAAGGCCCCTCCACAACGCATTACTTTCGATGGCTTCCTTTTCGATATGGACGGAACCATCATCGACTCGACAGAAGCCGTTATAAAGCACTGGCACACGTAAGTCACCCAGAAGTCGTCGTGACGAACCCAGGCTTCCCGCCCCTTGCATCAAGTCCCCGCGTCTTGATTCCAAACTTCACTAACACGTTGGCTTCTGCCCCTTCTCCCTTGAAGAGTCGGCAACGAGATTGGTGTATCACCCGAGGTCATCCTCGAAACGTCTCACGGCCGCCGGAGCATCGACATCTTGAAGATTTTGGCCCCGGAAAAAGCAAACTGGGAATGTGAGTCCTCGGATCTCTCGCTCTCGATTCCCTTGCATCGGGCCCAATTTTCCGTCTACGGTTCTCTGTCGCAATCAGGTTACCCAAGCCACGGGGCAAGCAAGGGGTTTCTCTTTCAGGAACGCTAAACTCTCCGTCGCAGACACCCGCGAGATGGAAGGCCGCCTCCCGAAACTGTACGGCAAGGACGCCGTCGAGATCCCGGGGGCGAGGGCGCTACTCGACGCCCTGATCAAGGAGAAGGCTCCCTGGGCCATTGTCACATCAGGTACCGAGCCCCTCGTTGGCGGATGGCTCGACGTCTTGGGTCTACCCACGCCACAGCACCTTGTCACCGCCGAATCTGTCGTGAATGGCAAGCCCGACCCGACTTGCTATCTGATCGGCCGGGAAAAGCTAGGGTTGCAAGACGCGTCTAAGCAGGTACTGGTCTTCGAAGACAGCCCGGCAGGCATCAAAGCTGGCAAAGATGCCGGATGTAAGGTCCTGGGACTTGTCACAAGCCACACCGTTGAGCAGGTTCTGAGTGCTGGGCCGGACTGGATCGTCAAAGACCTGGATTCAGTCAGACTTGTCCAAGTCAAGGGGGGTTTTGTCACCTTGGAGTTTTCCGACGCCCTGGTTTCGAAATCTACAGCTTGAGGAATGGAGGCTCTGCTAATGAACCAATAGACAGAACTAGACTTCGTTTGCAACATGCTAGATAATTACATCAACAGGCCATCGGCCGCCATTTTCCCATCTTCCCGTCTGCCTGTGATAAGCTTTAGCAGGGGAATTCAACCAGAACTGTTACTACAAACGCTCATCAGACAAATATTTGTCGCCAACCACATTTGCTCGAGAATCGACGGGGTTGAGGTTCGGTGGAAGAATAGCATTGAACTTCAATCCTCCGCAGATCTGAAGATCGTGATTCCTGTCAGAAACATTTCAAAGAACCTAGCATTTGTTACAACATAGCCAGACGTGTAACACCGACGGGCGGTACATCACCTTCGGATGAACACCACTTGAGATGAGTCGGAAAGGCCTAAATCCAAGACCAGTCAGAGGAACCAACTCACGCAGTTGGTCATGTCACCATTCGTGCAACACTAGCATCTAATAATATCCCCCCAGCTGGGTCTGTGACACTGCCGCTGTTATGAGGGTCTCGCAACTAGTCCACGAGACATAATCAGCTTGTTGTTTGATTGGATCGCACAGTGTATGAAAAGCTGGCCGAGTCGAGCATGAAATGGACTGTCCATGTTGATGGGGCACACCGTCAGGTCAATATAACCCGCATCTGCGCCCAGTCGGATCCGTCTGAGTCGGTCTCAGAGGAGAAACACTCCTCAGGTAGCCAACCCAATCGACTTGGGGTTCGAAAGACAAGGGCAAAAAAGCAAACGCGGCGGTTCCACGATAAGTCGTATGCGGAAATTCGCTGCCCTGCTGAGCGCCTCCGAGTGTTTGTTGCTGCTCAACTTGTGCAAAGCCGAACAATTCCGACGCCGTGGTTGTGGCGCAACTTTGCATGCCGGTGAATTGCGTGTCGTCGACGCATGAAGGGAAAGGAGGCTTTCGGCTTAGTCTTCGGGATGATGCGCGGGCTTCACTGGGAGATGTCCAAGATGCAACGACCGCTGTCAATAAGAAAACCCCGTGCCGATGGCCGGCTCCCCGCAGACGGGCAGCTCAACCCTAGCCAGACGTGCGTCAACACAGGGCAAATTACATCTACGACGCTATAATCAGCATCTTGCAGTGACCCCAGAGATCTTCACGCTAACAATGCAGCCAACATCTTGGGTTGTAGGAACTCGAGCTGATCCCGGGTAGCTGACCATTGGCGAAGGTTTGGCGGCAGCGGAAGTATTCCTCACTTACACAACCTAAGCCCGTTGCCATCTCCAGCTATTAATTCCGTGCTACAGATGTCAGAGCACTATAGAACCCACAGAATTCTTCGATACAACCGTGCCAGCCATCTTGTTGGAAACGGCTACTTGTCATTGTTGGGCGTGCAAAGCGTACGGTAATTGGGTGTGAAGCTGCGCCTCCGGTGGCAGTAGGCGCCCGAAGTTTTTATTCCGACGCGTATCATAGCATACGCCACTATTCGTATGGAATCATGCAGGAACAGCCTGCCGGACTAACTAACACGGGCTCTGGCTGCGAAGTAGATAAATCAAAACCACCGGCTTGACCAACTCTGATGTTTAGTGCGGCTTAAGAGTAGGCGGAGAGGATTCGGGGGATGTACCCAACATGCAGCCCTGTCAGGAGAAATTCAATGGGCAGCTGCAGGTACGCGATGTGAGCAAAGCCGCCGTGCGAAGCCATTGCGGTGAAGGAGACCCCCAGTGGCCAACGGACGTGACTGCCTGCAAGCCTAACGCCGGAGAAGTTACCTCCTTCTGGGTGGCAGCTGTCAGCAGACCTGCCGCGTGGGTTGGAACGAATTCTGAACGCCGCAAAGCCGCACAGTCAGGTCGAAGTTCGAAGGGGGAAAAGAGGCGCGGCATGGTATCGGAAAGACCTCGGTTCATTATTGTCATTCCTGACTCCTGGCGACGATGCTTCGCCTCTGTTGCGTCCTTGACTCTCTCGCTACGGTTTCACGGATAGTCTGGCGATATCCGGGAGCGGCGGTGACGGGGTATGTTGATACTGTACCTTGCATCATGTCTCCGTGCTACGCGGTACAGATCATTCGCACGCAGCGCTCCGTCGGGACGCGTTCGGCAGCGGAGCCGACACAGCCTGACTCGAGATGCCCATGTCATGAGGCTGTGCCTGCACAAGCGAGCGAGAATGAAATTGTGCTGTCGTAGAGATGGGTCCGCTGGGTGGGAACGAACGCGCGCGCCAGCCATTGTGTGATGTATGTCAAGCAGCACTCCTACGGCCGTGCCGCCCTGATCGTGACCCTTGACTGACTTTAATGAGAGAAGCATGGGCCCGCGGCTTGTGCGCAGGGGAAAGGCAGGAAGAGCCAACAGCGCTGGCAGAAAGGAGCTTGCGCTCTCTCCACACTGCAGGGGGAGGGTTAGCATCCCGTCCATCTTGTCAGTCGTCACAGTCAGTGCCGCACGTGGCCGCCAGGACCCAATTCTGATCCTAATCTCCCGTTTGCCGCTGTTTCCACAGTTCGTTCGATCTTGAAGGGATGGTCCATGTTGTCGTAGGGTTTCCTTCATTCAAGCATCCAAGCCACTCTGTGCCTCGTATATCGTCATTGCGCAGCTGCCCACAGAGAAGAACAGACGGGCCTTGGACCGAGTATCTATAGTGATGTGGATGTCATCGAGGCCACTATGTAGTCACATCTCCGTTATTTGAGCAGAGATCCTCGTGACAAGCCTATTAATAACCCCTTTTCATTGCAGCCTAGCTGTGTCCGCAGTAGCAGACATTTTCGTCAACGACTGTCTTTCTCTTCCCTGCGCAGATCTGGGATCAATGGCAATGAACCACTCAGTAACCCCCGAAACCCAGATGACTTAGTGCACTTCACGTCCCGAAGGCTTGATCATCGATGTAGCGCTGCCAACCCTGTTGAGCACCGGGTTAGCCAGTTCGACTTTTTGCCGCAGCCTAGAAGGCCGCCAAGGGTCATTACTCCAGCCTACTTGAATCGAGTCTGAATATAAATTACATTGAGTTAATTCTGGGTTAGGTAGAAGACCTCGGTATCTGCGGTCATCCCGGGAATCGGACCCCGGAATACCAGGAAATACCAAAATAGAAGCGGTCGCACTCGGAACTGTCCCAGTCCACATCGCTAACATCATCTCCAGGGCCAGGTCCTGGTGCATCATTAGACTTCAAAAAAGGCACCAGAAGCTGGGGTTTCTCGACAGCCTGCCATTTACCTTTTACACCAGCAGAAGCATCTCAGAGGTTAGTGCGGTCGGGGCCCCACTGTTATCGGGTTTGTAGAAACCAGCAAAGGCTGATAACAGTGGCCCCCTTAATGCGCTAAACTTTGAGATGCCTGCGGAGGTGTAGTTCGGAGTCCGTCATCTGGAGAGGCTTAGGGTACCATGGCGCTGGAAAGGGAGAAGTTGCACACTACGTAAGCCGTAAGCCCCGTTGTAAATGAATCTTTGGCAACACCCCTGACTAGGCCTGGAGAGGAATCATCGTATCGGGATCCAGTAGATACAGTTGACCCGGGGCATACGTAGCGATGTAGAGTATCTTGTTGGCTTGGCTGATCTCCTGAAAACCTTTGTTCCCTCACACACCGGACAGAAAGACTGCCAGTATACCGAGTCGTTATGGCAAAAGGCTTTGGAAGCGGTGAATGGACAAACGACACAAACCTTGGCTCCAAGTGATTTGCTACAGATTTGCTCAGCTGCGAGTCCTAGACCGCGACCAACGTCAAACCGTCGTACGCTGTCCAATCAGCCCGTTGCAGCCGTCCGGCCACTGAACAACCGAGACACCGGAGTAATCGAGTCCAACTGGCACAAAGTGTTTTTTTGCAGAAGCTTCAGGCTGAAAGCTCCGGGATACTTGATATGGTTGCTGGAGCCGCAAGTGCCATCGGGGCCTTCACTTACTACAGTACAGTGTCAGGCCTAAGTAAAACCCCCTATACGGGTATCGCTGGCCCAAGCTCATGAGAGCAGTATATCGCTCGCAAGCGAGAATCCAGCCAGTGAAGGGATAATCTAGAGCTGAGAGCAGGTCTCTAGTTCCCGTAATACCTATTCAGGGAATTTTACTTACCCATTATACCATAGTATAGACTGTGAATGGGGTCGGCTGCGGAGGTGTTTGAGTCGCTCCGCCGGCGAGGTTACAATGCTTACGGATGAGTGACAGCCCGGGAAGCGCTCCACGCCACTATGCCGTCCCAAGTCTAGCTGTCCTTGGAACTCGATTTGTTCACAAGCAGTCTCAACAGCCGATGTCGACGCTACAGGTGGCCATCCATGCTTTTTGGGCCGCAGCAGTACCTGCCAGATAGTATCTCGTTGTCGCCTTTACCATCACGGACTTCAGCTTCGTCTGGCTGAATTCAGATGTTCTAGGTCGGTCGAAAGTTGGCGGGATGTCCTTTCGAGCATCGGAAGCAGTTCGTGCGGTTCTTGGAAGTAGAAACCCTAAAGCCGCAACAGTCTGGTCACGGCATTCTGACCTGTCGCTTCCTCTTCACGGTGGCCGGGATAGGGTGTGTGAAAGTTTCAACATTCTGCGAGGTTCTAGCCCGTATAGAATGGTACTTTTCGGATCGAGCGATTCCCTGTGACCTTTATGAGGGCATCGCCAAATTTTCAGCCATGAGGTTGCCGCGACCAGTTCGCCACAGACAGACCCTCGTAAGTAGCATCATGTGCCCGTTGGGATCTGCCTGAACGACTTGGTCAATGCAGTCGCAGGGCTTTCCTTCGATTCAACAGGGGATTACATAGGCGTTCAATCTCTCTCCTGCCTAGGTTCGCAGGCGATCAACAAGGCGCCGACCTAACTGACGTCTGCGAGAACATACGGGGGAACGACAAGTCTACCGCGGTAGCTTGACAAATCGGACCCAGTCAGATTTGACAGTCCACCGTAATCTTGATGGGGCATGACGACGATGTTATCTTAGTGGCTGAGAGATCATCATGAAATGCCAGGCGCAGGTCAAGCTCATTACATTCAGATGTGAACATGTTTGCCCCACAGCCAGGGTACCATATATTGCACATCTTATGAAGATCCTGTCAGCTAGCCTCGAAGTCGACCTGGGTCTGACGCCGTGTCTGGGATAACAGTGTAACGCCGTAGGGAGCAGCCAGACAGTAGCCTGGGCAGCAGCAGCCGTCGCCGCGGGTCAGCCGCCTTTTGGGCCAATGCTTGAATAACGCGATGTTACTTCAGATTGTGCTGTCCACTCAGTCTCTCTGCGATGGTAGAGACGAAAGACTTGGTCCATAATCCTCCCCGGCACCTTAATCTTCCTCAAGGAGAACGCCCAGCCACAGAGGAAACCGAGAGTGGCATGATTTGGAGGCTTGGAGTCATCTCATTGTCGATATACGTATCCGTAGCCCGCCTCGCCACAGACAGAGATGCCAAAGGTAGTTTGATGGGGCATACTTCAGAACTATCTGTCACTTATCCATAGTCGGCGAAAAACCCCCAGAGGCCGAGGGTTTGGAAACAGGGGTATGGTCGCCGGCCTCGATCAATCATTGGTATCAATTGCGTGACGGAGCGCGTAGACTTCCGCCTGCTGTAAGAAGTATGCAAGATCGCCAATGACTTCAAAGTCGCCAATGCATAATCCGTCGTATGCCATTCACGCAAACATTTGCACAATCCGTCTTCCCTCTCCGAGTCCATTGCGATGCATAAAGTCTGTGACGAACCTGCGAGTTTCGCGAATTGACCCAGAAGTCCAGCAGTAGCAGCAGCAGCAGGTCCCATAATCCTGCAACCTTGTGGTGAAGACAGCTCATTACAGGGGGGTGGTTTCCATCATCGATTGCCTTCGTTTACAGAAGGGTTGAGGCGGTCGAACAGAGAACAAACTGATGCGCCGGACTGATGCCCATCATATATGATGGGATAAGATAGTTTCTTGCGCAGGAACGAGACACGAGAGGCCGTCTGCGACGGCATACGAGTATAAAGCAAGAGTGGAAAACACCCCGTAGTGTGACGGCGCTAGACCTCGAAATGAAATGAATGCCGTTGTCCGCTGCTCTTGACTCTCGCCTTCTTCCGATCTCTACTGCTCCGTTTCGGGATTCTGCTGGCTGATTATCTACTGCGCACCAACATCACCCCGCGGCAGCTTTCAATCAAACTGAGATGGGAGTCATTTGCTTCTGAAAGGCTGGCCTCTCTATGGGTCTGACCGAAATATTTCACGGTTCAAGCAGGCGTGTAACGCGACGTCCATTCTTCACGAGTCGGAGCTCAACAGGCCATGGATTCATTGTCGCAGGTGCGCCGTCGTCATACGGCCGAATGAAGTGTCGAGTAGGGTAGCATAAACTTGGTCTCTGAGCCGCGAAAGATTGTGTGACAGGATAGTATGATGCAACAGAAAAGCTGAAGACTGCAGGTGAATATCGTTGCGTGCGATTCAGCACTCGAATACGGTATGAGCTATCAAATGTGCGTAGGCTGTGGTGTGACCTTCCCGCGAGGAAAGGAAGAAATTGCGCGCTTTTTTCTGCCGACAAGGGTTCACAGGGTAGTACCGCAGAGGTATTTGCGTCTCGAAGGGCTGCGCGCCGATGTGCATGAGGGATGAACGCATCAACACCAGGTGCTTCTTCTTATTATTTTAAAAATTAAAAAGATAAAAAAGGACAGTGGGGTCGTTGGGTTGAACGTTGACTTGGCCACGGCCTGGTAGCATCGTGTAGCTATACGCAGTACGGATGGTACAGTGTCATGATCCGCCCATCGGGAAGTTGGTGGCCACGCTTATCCTGCCGCACACTTCGTTGTACTGCTGATGTAACAGATGATGCCGGCCCGCGTGTGGAGGAACAGACAGCCACACCACCAGGTAGGTAGGCGGGCCGGAATCTCCTTTGTCGTGCAGCAACGGTAACGGCAGCGGCAGCGGCAGCGGCAGCGGCAACGTTATTGGTAGGTGGCCAGTTACAAGTCTCGCCAGACAGGTGGCTTAAAGAGGTATGGGCTTGCGGTTCGCCGTCGTCAAAGTTTGAGCAGCCTGCAAGCTTACCAAAACATAGCGCCGAGTGAGACACGCAAAATTCAGGTGGGGGGCGTACCTTGCTGTAAGGTGCCTTAAGGTAGCTGGCTTGCGGGAACAGCGTCTGGTACCTGTCGCAGTGAGGGGCCTCGGCGGATTCTTATGGGGACCTCTTCTCCTTCTAGCCACTGGGTTCCTTTCAGCCAGGGCGTCGACACGCCAGGCGAAAATCAAGTTGACAACTGGTAGCGATGGTAGCTGTTCTAGTCTTGTCAGGTTGTGTGGCCAGTGGAATCCACGACGGTCTTTGGCGGCAAGGCAAGGAGTCGAGTACCGCTATCAAGGTTTACGAGTAGAGCAGAGGTTTGCCTTTTCGAGGCGAACGAGATGCAAGAGCTGCCGTGTCGGGCAGTGGACTTGCGTCACAGCGTTACGTTTTGGGAGTCGCTGAGAAGGATTAGGAAGTCGGGGGATGGGGCGGCATCCACCACCGACTTGTCAGTTGATCACTGCTCACGGGGAAGAAGAGGGCGTCAGGCATTGAGAAGGCTCGGCCAAGAGAAACGAAAAGCCGTCGCTTTTGGCGTCGTTGAGGTGCGTTAGCGCGGCCAAGCTCCAGGGGCAGACGACAGCTGTGTGACAGGGGCCGCTTGCGCCCACGAATCGTAGGCTCGCGAATTTGGCAAGCAGGGCGGGATTTGATGGCGGCGAGGGACGGAACCTGAGCAGGACGAGCGGAACTTGGCCTGCACTCCTTCGTCCAGACCTGGCTCTGTGAGAGAAGATCGCAACAGCCGGCGCAGGCGGTGGTCGCAATGGTTGCTCCGTTTGTCGCGTGGCCATGGGCAGTCATGTGTGCCGACGGGACGGTATCGGACTGCAGACAACAACGGAGGTAGGGCCCGGGTCCACCTCAAGGAAGTGATGCGGTAGAGGTAGAGACGATGCGGTTCCCGGCCGTGGATGAAGAAAGTCAGGACTGGATGGGGGCATCGAAATCGGTCAGGGCCACTGCCAGCGTACGACGGTGGCGTGGTTGGACTTTTGGACGGAGGGACGAGCGGGGGAGAGGTCTGGTTGACGGTGTGTAGGCTAGCAGGTGGTGTGTTCCAGCATGGTGGTTTTGGTCCGGTCAGGTGCTGTTGCAACGCAGGCGGGATTGACAGATTGATGACTGGACGGCTGAATGGACGGGACGAGATTGTGTCGCAGTCACATTGCTCTATGGCGTACGGTTCCTGGCGATCGGTGGTGGTCGGTCAACCAAAGCGGCGGGGGCGGCAGCGATGTTTGTGGGTCGGGTGAGCGAGAGGTGTCACGTGGTAGTACTGCGGTATTCGTACTGGCTGGAAGTGGTGTCTTTCTTTCAGTGTCTTGAAGCAGGTATCCATCCATAGGTAGTCTTGGTGATGCCGAGCTCGATCGGGAGTTGCGGCATTCCGAGACAGAAGTGACAAGATCAGGATCAGCGGTAGCGCCAGCGCAGGTCGTGGGGAAGCCAAGGATGAGGCTGGATGTGCGGGGGCGCGAATTGAAGAGCAGAGAGAGAAGAAAGCTGATGACTGATGACCCGGCTCGACGTAACATGCCCGTGGACAAGGATGTAGGAGTGGTGAGGCGAGCGAAGACGCAAGACGCAAGAGCGCTCAGAGCGGTATTGCTAGGCCTAGGCGTTGGCGCAAGTAACTGGTGACAGTGAAGGTGGAGTTGAAAAGCCAGTTTGTGCAGCTCATCTTGTCGGAGAGATGACGAAGGCGACAACGTGACGGCCAAAGCTCAGGATAACGGAAGGGGGAAAGTCCCGCTTGCCCGAGAGCCTCTTTCATCGGAGACCAGGCCGGCTCAGGCACCTCACCTCGGACTGTGAGATAGGTAGGTTCCTTAGTAGGTAGGATCAACCAGCTTGATTCGCGTTCAGTGTTCCTTTAAGAACAAAACCGCGAAATGCCACGCTTTCTTCGGTGTACGACGCCCTGAGTTCGTTCGTTCGTTCGTTCGTGGACGAGGTTGCTTCCAATGATTGCGCCTCATTTTTCTGGCTTGTTTTGGTATGTTTTGTTTACTTCCTGTTTCGTCCTGATTTTGTTTGGAAAATCTTTTAGAGTTCTCGGTGCCATTTACAACGTCCCGTCGAGTATCATTTTCAGGTATCGATATCAAAAACCTTGATCAGACGCACAATCCATCCAGGTGAGCCTGCACCTTGGGCACGGCAGGTACTGATTTAAGGTTCTCGAGGCAAGGTAGACAACTGAAGGCTGAAAGACAACCGAAGGAACGTACCTAGGAAGTTGCCCTCAGGCACTATCCGCAGATTTTTAGACGAGCTGTATCCGTACTGCGGTCCGCAGTAGTCTGCAGTACGTGCCTGTGCCTCGACCTTAGGTACTTACCGCATGTGGAGCGCACTGTCTGGAGAGCTGTCCTTTCGGGCCGCCAACTAGTCCGTAACCTGGAAAGCAGATGTATTCAGACTGGTAGTGTCAACGGCGAGACAAGGCACCAAGTGCTTGACCGTGCGCCAGCTTAGCTTAAGATACCTTAGCTCAGGTAGCTACCTACCTTATATATCCACTAGGATTAAATACGTTAGTATATTACTTTAGCCTATAGTATAACTATATAGATTCTAAGTAGCTAGTATACTCTAGAATATACTCTTTCTATAGAATATCTAGTAAGAGAAATATATATCAAACTCTAAATTTTAAAAACATTTTATTATATAATATCTTTTATAAATACTAGCTATTAGGTAAGTAAAGGGGGATTTCTATATATTATGCTTAAGCTAGTTAGTGTAATACAATTCTAACATATTGAGTTCCTCTAAAAGTATAGCTAAAAGGAGATTCTTCAGAGTTATGCTATACTGTCTTGCCTGCAGGAGTCTTTCCTTACTACTTTTCTAACGCATTTGCCTTTTGGTTCCATGTCGACGGCGACGTCAGCGCGCTGCACGACTCAGCCTGACCTATTCGTGCCTACCTAGATACCTCAGTTCAAGGTAAGGTAGGTGGGCTTGACGGGAACCGTTGGCTTCCATTCGTAGATGGGTGTTTCTGCACGAAGATATGACAGAACTGCTATGGCAGCATCGTGCTACAACACGAGCAGTACCTACCTTACTCATCTCAGGCACATTTCACCTACCTAAGACAGGTAGCAAACGCTAACAGCGGCCGGGCGCGCCAGCTCGACTTGGCAGCCAACTCATACGTACCTGAGGTACTTGATGAAGGTCGACAAAGGCTTTCCAACACTTTTTTTTTTTTTTTTTTTTTTTTCTTAAAACATTTCCTTACGGGCAACTAGAAGTTAGCTTAGCTGCAATAAAACAGCTCCTCAATCCAGTTAACCGCCAGACCGTCGTAGTTAGCGTCTATTCTAGTCCTCGCCCGCACAAGTGGTCCGCGGCAACTAGCGCCGACTCAGCAAAACGTGCGCCCTATTGCTCGACCTCCGACCCGTTGGATTCCTTACCTTAGATGAGTAATTACTACCTTAGGCAAGTTACCTAAGGTACCTGAGGCATGCAACGACAAAGGACGCCCTCCTGCTATCTTGTTGGCACTTGGTCTGTTTGTTCCTGCTGCTGCTTCACCCGGGCTCTTTCCATCATTCGTGATACTCGATACCCTACCTACCATATGAGACGAGACGGCCTCCTACGCGCCAGGACCTGTACACGAATTCAACGACACTGACGCAACACAGACTTAGACGCCCTCGCTTCCCAAAGTCATCTGATGCCATTGGGATCGTCGTCGCCGCCCTCGGCTTTTCCCCGCTATCTTATGCCCAACATCTTGACCTGCCCTGCCCTGCCCTCTCTCCAGTGCCCCAGTGTCCCCGGCGTCCCCAGCGTCTCTATCGTCTTCCCTTGTTGCCCCTCCGGATCGACTCCTATCGAGTCACATTCCGTCCCTTTACTTCTCTACAGTATTTGCTTGTCTGTTGACGCCGGCGGGATACCGTCACCGTCACCGCCAGCCCCCGCTCCGCCCTGCCCAGCTGCTTGCTTTACCTTAATCACCGAGTGAAAAGACCGCCCTTAGCTCTTTGACTGCTTGCTAGCCAGAGCCTTGACCTGTCATTTGTCTCGCCCTGTCATCAAGCCTGGCCTCCTGCCTGCATCTGTCACTGACTGACGGTACTTATCCTCTGCCCTGCTTCCCGATCATCCATGCGGTATGTGTACCAAGTACACTACATACCCCCATCACCCAGAGAGGCCTCGTCGACGCCTGCCGGGCTATCTTCAGCCCAGAGCAGGGGACTTGAGTCCAACCCTTTTTGGTGTGCCGCCAACTCGACAGGGGGGCGTCGTCCAAGCCCAGGGACGCAAAGACGCTTCAAGGACCAGGGATCAAAACGGGGGGGCCGGGACCGGGAACAGGGGCATGCCTTCCCATGGGACGAGAGGACGCCACAGCATGGGATGGCATGCCGTGACATGGGGCCGTGTGGGTGCATCTGTGGATGTGAAGGGTTCACTTCCACTTCTTATTCAGGTTCACTCAGGTGGGTGCAACCACCCTCCATCCTCTCTGGCTGTCTCCGAGTCGCATTGGGGCCATTGGCAGTCCAGCTCATCGCTCATCGCTCATCGCTCACTCTCACCCTCACACCTAATGCTCATGCTCATAGCCATGCTCATACTCACACCAGCCCACGCCCACCACTTGTTCTCCCCCTCCCACTCCAGCGCCGCGCTGACTCTGATGATTCTGGAATCGACAGCAAAGAGGAACCCGTCCGGTCTTTGGGCCCGTCCACCGTACGCACTCTCACGCTCACTATGCTCACGTCTGTCGATTCTTGCAGGACATCCGCGCCGCTTCTCAAAGTAGCATGCATACATACACCTGCCGCACGCTCTCTCAGCCGACTCAGTTCCCGTCTACCACAGTACCTGTTCGCAGAAAGCGATTGGTATATCAAGGATTCGTACTTCGTTCCTTTTCGTCGGCGTCGTCAATGTCGTCTCGTCTTCCACCCTTCCCTGCGTCTCTCCTCCAGGATAATCTTCCCGGCCTGCATACGCAATGCATTATGCACTTGTTTCTGCACAGCTCTATGTTGCTCGCCCTCGCCCTCTCACGCTCTATTCTATCTGTACTTTTACTGCCCGAGCCCTAGCCTGCTCTCCGCCGCTTACCTTGCCTTAGCCTTGCTGGCTTGTCATGTCTTCCTGGTCTTGTCCACTCTGCCTGCCCTGCCCCTGGTCCCTGGAGACCCTACACGACACTCTCTCCCCTTTCTCTTC
Organism: Colletotrichum sansevieriae; assembly: GCA_026260285.1. Taxonomy (NCBI): domain Eukaryota; kingdom Fungi; phylum Ascomycota; class Sordariomycetes; order Glomerellales; family Glomerellaceae; genus Colletotrichum; species Colletotrichum sansevieriae. Next base: position 36,675 of record JAOQIF010000145.1, read on the forward strand.
CCTCCTCCTCTCAAACCCCACCACCCCCCCCCCCCCAAAAAAAAAAAAGAAAGAAAAAAAAAGAAAGAAAAAAAGTCGCCAGAAAGGTAGACCCCCTTGCTCCTTTGGTCTCCCGATACCTCCACCCGAATATGATCTCCTCGCGGCTGAGGGGTACCCAGTGGGCAACGTGAGGAAATCAATCCGCCCCTCTTCACCTTTCGTCCTGTGTCCATGCCGCCACCCCAGCGCCTTACTTACCGCACGACTTACACCCTCGTCGGATCCCAGACTCTGCGATGAGGGTCGAGGAAACCAAATGAATACATCTTCCACCTCTCACCCCCCTCCCCTCCTGTCACTCGATCTTCTCACTCCTCCCGTCATTGTTTTTTTACCCTTTCTTTCAAGCCTCGTCTGTGCTCTTCCCAAGCCCCTGCCTAGACAGATCGATTATCTCGCCCTCGAGCCTTGGGAAGACTTGAGGAGATCCTCCCCGGCTTACCTTCTTCACGGGCCTGCCGTACCCTTCCTTATCTTGCCTGTCCTCCCCCGTTCAGTCTTAAAGCGGACAAGCCCTCTTCGATCTGCACTTCCGAATTCCGCTCCTCTACCACACCTACGCTCTCTCTCTCTCTCTCTCTCTCTCTCTCTCTCTCTCTCTCTCTCTCTCTCTCTCTCTCTCTCTCTCTCCTTTCGGACCTTTTCCTATTATCAGGCTGTCGGCCTCTCAAAACTCAGTCACTCTTTCACTCCTGCTGTGCCCGACTAAACTCCAGGCTTTGGGGGCGAGTCTGCGTCTCTCGTTATCTTGGCATCACCGCGTAGTTGAAACACATGCCACTTGTATTCCGCATTTCATGCGCGCTCCCAACACGTTCGCTTAACTCTGAAAGCACTCGGAGCGTCCAATATTCTACATCGACTTTCACCCACGTCGCAGCTAGCAGCCTCCAGCCATGGCGTACTATCCAAACTTCGGCCAATATGATTACTCGGCCTTCCCTCACTTCACTGGCCAGACGTACTATACAAACCCCTACGACTCCGATTTGCTTCACCGGCAGATGGCTATGATGCACAACCAAATGATGCCTGGCGTCGGGGGAAAGGGAACGGAAACAAAGCCCAGACTTGCCAAAGACGAGGTCGACAAGCTCGAGAGGGAATTCCAGAAGAACAACAAGCCCAACAGCAGCCTCAAAAAGCAGCTCGCTGAGGATATGAGGGTGGATATCGCAAGAATCAACGTATTTGGCAGCCTATTGATAAAGTCGGAGAGATGTGTACTGACACGTTCCAGAATTGGTTCCAAAACCGTCGAGCAAAGGCCAAGCAGGAGAGGAGGACGCGAGAAAACGAGGCACGCCGGAAGTCGGAGCAAGATGCAGAGGCCGCGACGAACAGTTCCGATACAGTCAAGGAGTACTATCCTTCCAACGACCAAGACGGAGACCTCCGCCCGTCTGCGGCCCCTTTCCCTCCACTCAACTCATCAGTTGAGACGTCATCAGTCTGCGAGAGTCCCTCCACCGAAGACGCCGACAACACCGCCAACGAATTGGAAGAGAAGCTGGAAGCTACTCCCGGAGGTCCCGGCTCGGATTATGCCTCACCGGAGTCCACCAGCTATCCCTTCCAAGAACCAACAATTAGCTATTCTTTGGCTGAGGACAACTTCTTTCCGGGCCACACCTGTGACTTTCCGTCCGCTCTGCCCGTGGACATGGCCGCTCAAACACCATGCCTCACAATCTCTATACCCAATCAGTTCAGCATGCCGCAGATTGCCGACTCGGCAAGCGCTTCTTCACTCTCATCGTACCAGCATCTTCCTGGTTCTACCGACATGGACGGCTTGTCTGCTCACTTCATGACTAACATGTCGGATTCAGCTCAGGTTCATGTGAAGCAAGAGCAGTTCCAGAACGAAGAAATGAACAGCTTCGATCAATTTTCTCCGGAGTCCATGACACAGTCTCCGCCAGAGATAACGACACCAGACTTCCGATTCAAGTCTCCCTCCGCAATCGACATTGCCAGCCGGAGGAACTCCAAGCGACCAGCACAACTCGTCAGCTGCATGCGCAGCCAGTCGTACAATTTCTCAGGCCCCAAGACCGGAATCGAGATGCCCCGACGCATGGAAGCACCAAGCCCAATGCGCCGCGTCGCTTCTGCCACCGGCAACTTCCCCAGAGGAGTTCAGAAGGCAACCAGCGCCGGGCCACGATCGCCACTTTATTTTGATCGTAACCAGGAGAACCTTATCCTTTCAATGGCAGGCCACTCGCCCATCTCGCGGAGCTCGGTGGCGCCCCCTACGCCCAACACGCCGGTTGTGCCGACTCGACAGGACATGCGTGAGGCAACTGTCTCTTCTGTGTCGTCCGAGGAGGACAAGAGCTACGGCGTGCAGACCAACTTGACCGTTCCCCAGTACACGATGGACCCTACATTGAGGACGCCACCCGACACTCCCGGACTAGTGAACACCTCGGCCTCTCTGTTTCCCACGTACGACTTTTCAGTTTCGGACGATTCTCTGAACACTCCCAGCCTTGGTGGATTCGACCCTGAGTTCCCGATGCCGACAAACGTCCCCAGTTACGTTGCTCAGGGCTGTGGAAGCCAGCCGGTGACACCGTCCTTCCCACCCAACAACATGGGACCGGCTTTCTACGCGTCGTCGTACGGTGGTGGCAACACCGAGTACAACTGGTCAGACATGTCGTCTACATCGGCGAAGCCATCACCGGAGCAGGCAAGGTCGAGACAGTTTCAGTTCACCAACATGACAGCACAAGATTTCCACGGGGAATGAATGACCACACCCTGCGCGGTCATTTACTCTCTGCATTGGCTTGACTGTGGTCAGTTGAGCTGTGTACAACAATCAGGCGTTCTGGCTCTGGGACATAGCGACTGCGGTTCATCTTCGGCGCGTCATTGGACTACGCAAGCCTTTTCCATCTTTAATCAGGCAACGATTTTTCTTTCTGACGATACCTACAACTATACACATCCGCCGAAGAAACAATTTTATACTTAATGTAATGACATAGATATGGCTAATATCCTGCTGGCGGGGACGAGGACGGGGTCGGGGACGGGGATCTGAACACCATCAGGAAAGAACTCGGCACCCAAAAAGGTTGATTATACTACCTCGCGGCTCGGTTCACAAGGGTTGGGCAAACAGAGGGGTTAGGGGCATGCAACCGGCGAACCAGGTCAGCACGCGAGGATGAATCATCCACGGTAATGGGTGAAAGGAGGGCGGGCGCATTGTCGATCAGCGATGAGTACGGAATTAGGCCAGGCCAGACTCTGAGGTTATCAATACAAAAAGAATTGGTCACTCTCTAAGCGGTGCTTGGATGTGCAAGTGCCATGAATGTATTAATTTTTCAGAACCTCGGCCTGCAACTGCAATGCGGTGACGTCCGACATGAACGGGTGTTGCCAACGGCCTGCCGATTAGAAGACGACGAAACCAGCAAACAAGTCTTCAAAATTCCAGGTCCCGCTTACGCAAAGCGCCATTGTTCGGGGCACACGACATATCCAGGGATTTCCGGGTCCGGGTCCGTGGGTAAGATTAAGATTGGTCGGGTGAGATTGAAGGAAGGAAGTGAGTGAGGTTACAGCAGAGTTAACGTTTCTTCTCCATAGCTGGAACGCAATTGGTCCGAAACTGAACTACCCTAAGGTGTGAGAAACTACTGTGGGGAAATAAGACGGCGGTTGACCATCCGATCTGCAACGCCTTTCCTAGCAAGACACCGGCATTCCCTCCTTTTGGGCTCCAGCACCACAAGGCTATGGTCATGGTCATGTTTCTTTCTGGCTCGTGAGGAATGCGGATGACTGAGACTTAGGGCCTAGCAGCAGGCCGCCTTTCGACCTCTGTCGGCCTCGCCCCGACGCTGGAAGACATCTCATCTCCTCCCGCCTTGGCCCCACGTTCCGTTCCTGACCAACAACCTAAGTAAGCAAAGGTGGCGGGCGCATCTGACTGGCATGTTGAGAGGAAACGAAACGAAACGACAGAAAAGAGGACGGGAGAGACATCCGGACCGGACTAAGGTAGTTCAACCAGTCAGACAACCAGCTTCCGGCTCTCACGCGCCTGGTACCTCAAGCAGCCGACGTTAGTGTGGTCCTCTTCAGCGGTAAATGTTCTTCATTCCCCAGACCCCATACTTCCCCGCATCTACCTCCACCACACACAGAGCGTATATTGAAGTATGGTCCCCTCCCCCCCCCCCCCCCAAAAAAAAAGCCATCGCACTACCGCTCATACAAGACGAGCATCCAGTGTCTTATTCGCGACCCATGCCCATACCACCAAAAGAGGCCATCATAACCACTCAACACTAGGCCACTTGAAGCTGCGATTGGTCTATCCCTACTGTCTCCTCGACTACCGCCGAAGTCCCACCGTCATTATACCAGAAGTGGCTCCCCCGAGTTGCGGGGAGCGACGTCTTCTACCTCGGACAAGGATGCAATTCATGATGTGAGGGACCATCGCCTGCCGGCCTGCCTACACTGGTAGCTGTCGCCGCTCGAGGCCCCTCGTCGTGTAAATTGACCCGGCCGTCCTCGGTCCGATTTATCCTGGCTGCGCTTCTCTTGGCATCACGCTGACGGGACGAGATGGAACAGCATGGTGGTAATGGTCGAGGACGAGGATGGGTATAAGAATGGGGACGACAGCCCTGGTGGCCAGTCGTTCCCAGAAGTACTACCCCGCCGTAGCAAGCCCATTCAACTTCTGCGCCTGCAACGGGACCTCTCAACGGTTATGACCATGGCCTTCATGGCCTACCTTCTGACAACTTGCCTTTACTTGCTCCCGGCTCTGTCTGCTTCTGTCCGCCTCCGAAACGATGCGCCTGTGGTAGAAGTCAAGAATGGTTCATATGCCGGGATCCACAATGCCGACTATAACCAGGACTTCTTCCTCGGTGTGCCCTACGCAAAAGTAACCAAAGACAGCAGACTTCATTGCAATGGGCCGAGACGCTAACGCAAGTCTAACAGATTCCTGAACGCTTCAGTACTTCCGAGGGCTTGAACTCGGCTTGGGAGGACATTCGCGCTGCCACCGAATACCCTAAGCATTGTGTAGGCTATGGCGGTGACATGGTTGGTTATGAGTCGTCAGAAGACTGCTTGTACCTGAACGTCGTCCGTCCTGCCGGTATTTCTCCGGAAGCACAACTGCCTGTAGCCCTCTGGATTCATGGAGGAGGTCTGGTGCGTCTTGGCTCATTCCAAACTCGATACCTCGATGGCTAGACTAACACGGAGAAGTTCATGGGTGGCTCCGCAGACAGACGCTACAACCTCTCTTTCATCGTCGAGAACAGTGTCCAGCAGGGTACTCCAGTTATTGGCGTCAGCATCAATTACCGTCTGTCAGTGTTCGGTTTTCCGGGTGGCAAAGAGGCCATGGATGCCGGTGCGAGCAACCTTGGTTTCCGAGACCAAAGACTCGCTCTGCGCTGGGTTAACGAGAACATCGCCTCCTTCGGCGGTTCGGCGGACAAGGTCACCATTTTCGGCGAGAGTTCTGGCGCTGAAAGTGTCTCTGCCCAAGTCCTGGCTTACAATGGTATGTTTGTCCCCGTCCCTTTGTACCTCCAGAGTTCGCCGAAACTTGTATAGGACGCGACGATGGCCTCTTTAGGGGCGCCATCGCGGAATCAGGATTTGGCGGCGTTATCCCTCGATGGGCAGGTGGTCTGAATAACACAGAAGGCTACCAAGCCAACTGGGACAGTCTCGTCGCCAACATTTCGTCCTGCGCCTCAACTGTCGGTACCCAGGAGTCCTTGGAATGTCTCCGCACTGCCTCCCTTGAGGACATCAATGCGGTCCTCAACTCTACCGACGGACCGACCATTGCCTTTTTCCCAGTCATCGACCGCGATTTCATCGCCGACTACCCCACCAACCAACTCAACAACGGCGACTTCGTCAAGGCGCCTATCCTCATCGGCTGCAACACAGACGAGGGTTCCGCATTTGGACAGGGCCGTGGGCCAGGCGGCGGACCCGTCAACACCGACGATGACTTCCGCCACGCCGTCCGTAGTTTTATTCCAAATAACGTGCTGGAAACCACCGGGCAAACCGCCGACGAGCTGGTCGAAGAGGTCTTCAAGCTCTACCCTGACGATCAGGCTAAAGGTATCCCAAGCCTCAAAACCTGGCCCCATGTTATTCAGCCCGGCGAGGAGATCGCTGTTTCGCGGGGTCTGCAACAACGCCGCACAGGCGCTTTCTTTGGAGACATGTACGTTAGACTTTGCGGCGAGGTCCGGCTCTATCTTGCAGGAGGACACTCACTGACGACATTGACCACAGGATATTGCAATTCACACGTCGTAGAGCCAACATCGCGTGGTCAACCCACAACGTGCCGTCATACGCCTACCGCTTCGACGTCACCACGGCCGGAACGCCACAGTACATCGGCGCCACGCACTTCGAAGAGGTAGGCTTCTTCCGGACGCCATGAACGAATCCTGTCTTGCGTTTTCTTGAATCATAGGAGCTTCGATTCCGAAACTATGCTAAACAACGTCCAGGTCGCATTCGTGTTCTACAACCTCAACGGTCTTGGGTACGCCAGTAATCCGTTTGGGGGTAACGACACCGCCTACACTGAGAAGGCTGCCGCTCTCGCCAAGACAATTTCCCTGTCTTGGGTCAATTTCTTTGACCATCTCGACCCCAATGGAACTCCTGGCTTGGGTGCTTGGCCGGTATACGAAACTGACGGCGGATCTGGAAGTGATATCGTATTTGACATCAACGGCACGGCAGTTGAGACTGATGACTGGAGGAAGGAGGGCATCGATTGGCTCATTGAGCATGGACTCACCATCTTCGCAGATTAGACTGGATTGGGTGAGTTTTCTCTATCAGACCAAAGGGTAAGATGAGACAAGGAATCCAGACTGCTGGAGATGATCATGGGACGCCCCTGGCATGTCGTACGAGGATTGAAGACTGCCCTTGAGGCCCCGATGCTGGCTTCCCGTTGAAAGCTTTCATCCGGGTGCTATTGCAACAATATGTCTCATTATATACACCACAGTAATTGCAAGTGGTGTCCAATCCGTGTCGCAGTGCACAGGGTTCCTGATGCATGAAACCGGTTCGTGTCTCTCAAATCCGACGACCAAGTTTTTCAGATAAAAGATCTAATCAATCAATCAAAACTTGCTCATCTCCACTAAAGACGAACTCTTGCTAAACCAAATGCACATCTTGACGCACATGCAGTCGTCCAAGCCATGCCTGAAAACCCGATGACTTGGAAGCGAAGTAACGTCCACAATCATGGGGTCGGGATTCTCATCTCCATGGCGATCAGGCCAATTCGGCACGTTGGAACCTAAACAATGTCCGAAACTCTCAAACATGGCCGAAGACATCGTTCGAAACTTCTGAGTTTTCAGGTCTTGTCGTCATGCTCGCTCTGCAGCCGCAATGGTGCTGTATGCAACGCCATGGCGTTATCTCGCGTAGAAAAAAACGTTCCAGACCGCGAAGCAACGGGAACGATCGCGATTAAACAGTTCTCCCTCGATCTATGATCCGAAGACATAGTCTCAGAGGGCTTGGGGTGAATGCATGAAGAGAAAGTCCGCATCTGGACATGTCGGCCAGCCCCCGTGCATACGATATCGATCGGGGCCGAAGTGGGTCACGGCTCGGTCCGGCGCCGTGAGTCATCCGATTGGGATATATTGGCACTTCAGAGGTATTTGAGGTACGACATGACAGTCAATGTTCTGCTCCGGAAGCATTATGAGGTATTCAAATGACCTCGTCTCCTCTTTGGTCTAGTATTGCGACATATACGAAGCAGCTTATGCATTCGTTTCAATGCATCAGAACAAACAAATCGACCTCACTCACACCGCCGGCCCAGGAACCTCAGATACTATCACGTCTCAATCTTGAGAAGTAAGCCGTTGGCTTCCAACTGGCGCAATCATAACACTGTCACATTCAGCTCCCACAACTGAGCCAATTCGCAGCAGCCTCGGCGGGCAACAAACCTTCACAGCAGGAATCCATGTAATATCGCAAATCACTGCCGGGTGGAATGGCGAGATTTTTTCCTCAGATAGAGATCTAACAGGGAGAATTTTTTGAGAACTTTCACTCGAGCCGTAGCAGACCTTGCGGCGCGTGTGTTATTTGACGGTATTGTTATCACACAGACTAACGTCATCTGGTCGTATTGCATCTCTTGCGTGCACACCAGTCAAGTGTTATTGAGACAGGACGTCGAACACAGGGATGTGGAAACCTTTCCAAGAGAAGTGTGAAATATTCCCAGCCTTTCTTCCCTACCCTCCCGAGTTACCTCCTGACAATCGTTTTCGAGTGAAGTAGTGCTTAGCATAATTATTCCTCGCGTAGATGGCCCGGAATTTCGATCCTTGCGAAACAATACACAAAGAAGGGAGAGGATGACGAAGAAGGTCGTGTGGAAATCTTTACGAATGCAGTGCATTGACCTACTTGGCAACCCTACCCATGCGAAATCCTCGTAAGGGACGCGGAGTACCACGAACCCTGGCAGGGCCAGAACTTGAGTTCCAGAAAAATGATTCAGTCTTCACGTCAATGCAGAGCAATCGCTATATTCGTGTCGGTTAACAAGACTTCGACTGTTGTCAGCGACTAATATCGGAGTATCTATCTCACATTCAAGGTCCAGGCATGCTCTTTTCTCCTAGTTCCGACGAATGATGTAGTCACATAATCCATGTTGATAGAAGATACCGCAGTCTCTGGCCAGTGGTAAGAAACACTTCAATCCGCTTGACAAGTGACTCGGAATACACCAAATTCATTAGCGATGAGAAGCACACGCTAGGACTTAGCAGTGATATACATATGTAACGTAGCGCTGTTTCCATTCATGATTGCAGTAAAACCGGTCAAAACGCCGTTTCTAGAACAAGGATAGATGTCGTGCAAGAAAAATAACTTGCAAATATACCAAAAACTCACTCAACGAGATAAACTTGCAAGCCGAGACTAGACGCCCGATTCAACGCACAATTCCACCTCAGTGAAAGCCTCCATCATTTTTGGAATTCGTCCTCGCGAAGTACACCTTTTGGTTCAAGGTGTTTCTGTCTCTCTTTCAAACAGTCGGAGGTTCGGGAAGCCGTTGCCAACCGCACGCTCCAGGCCGGTGAGGGACCCACGCCCCGCTTCCCCGCCGCCGGAGGGGCGAGCGTTCCCCCAACGCGGACGTCATGCGTCTTCGTCGCAGTCCTATTGGCGTCCAAGTGCGGCTCCCAACGCATACTTTCTTGGTCGTGAGTGTCCTCGCTTGGTCAGCTCGACATTTTTACCAACTTCCCGCTCATCCCCACTTGAACTGTGGTAGAGTTGTTGCCTGAGTTCAGCACCTCGTTTAAGAGCTTAAGTTGTCCGACTGCGGTTGCTCATTGCTCGAAAGGCCTTATCTTACATACCATCTCTTCAGTCTTCTCTTCAGATATCCTCCGTCAACTGCCAAGCACAAATCACTTTGGCTACTCGACTCTCACAATGTCTTCTCAAATTGATATCGCGGCCACTAGGGCCAAATTTCCAGCTCTGGCCCAAGACCAAGTCTTCTTCGACAACGCCGGCGGAAGCCAAACCTTGGGAAGCGTTATTGACGCGTGAGCTCAAGCTTCCCCTTCCTGAAAATTTCTAGTCAGCTGATTCCCAGCACTCAGTATTCGGGACTACCTCTCCCAAAACAATGTTCAGCTAGGGGCTTCTTACAGGGTCGGTCAGCGGTCAACTGCCCTCTACAGCGACGGCTTTCAAGCGGGAGCCAAGTATATCAACGCATCTCCTGACGAAATCGGTACCAACCCACGTCCAACTCGCGTTGTAGATTTTTTCCTCGGGCACGGCTAATACATGCCAGTCTTTGGCGCCTCAACCACCCAGCTATTCAGAAACTTGTCACACACCTTCTCCTTCAATAGGGGAGATGAAATAATCGTGTCAGGCGTCGACCACGAGGCCAATATTGCCTCCTGGGTCGACCTTGCCGCCCGTCAGGGCCTTGTTCTGAGGTGGTGGAAACCGGACAGCACAACCAACCCCAAGCTCACCGTGGAAAACCTCAAGCCGCTTCTCTCGGAAAAGACCCGTCTCGTAGCCCTGACACATGCGAGCAACATACTCGGAACGATCCACGATGTACGGGCCGTTGCATCTGCTGTCCACGAGCACACGCCAAAGGGTCTCGTTTGCGTTGACGGCGTGGCCTACGCTCCGCACCGGCCTATTGACGTCAAGTCTCTGGGCATCGACTTTTACGCCTTTTCATGGTACAAAGTCTATGGCCCGCACACGGCCATGCTCTACGCGAGCCGCAAGGCGCAAGATGAGCACATGCGTTCGTTGGGACATTTTTTCAACCAGCACGAGACGCTCGAAGGAAAGCTCGGGCTTGCCGGGGGCAGCTATGAGTTGGTCTCGGCTGTGCCAAAGGTACTGGAGTATCTCGGAACTCCGCAGTCTGTAGGTTGGAAGGATAAGATTGAACAAGAAAGACACTTGCAGTCGGCTCTGCTAGAGTATCTCAACAGCAGGGGTGATGTGACCATCTACGGTGAATCGAATGCCGGCACTGAACGTCGCGTCCCAACAATCAGTTTCAGGGTGAAGGGATGGGGAGCTAAAGAGCTCGTGACGGCTGTCGAGAAGGAAACCAACTTTGGTTTCAGATGGGGCCATTTCTACTCGTACCGCCTGCTGAAAGACACCTTGGGTCTTGACCCCGCCGACGGCGTCGTCAGGGTCAGTATGGTTCATTACAACAGCTGTGAGTTTACGTGTATTCTACTAAATATGGGCTTGGTACTGATACAATCTAGTGGACGAAATCAAAAGTTTCATTGCAGCGCTGCATAAAGCTCTTTCGCAAAAGAAGTAAGGGATCTAGATGTGTGGAATTAAGATTAAACAGACCGACGAGTCCTCGTTGGGGTGACTGTCGTCCGACTTTAGTATATACTGAAACATAACTCATGGCTTGCGTTGCTTTTCCCCTCGACACATGAAATAAAGAAATCAACAAAGAGCAAACTAGAAACATCAAAGTCGTAAGTAAGAGCTGGTGTGGCCTGGCACAACTGGGTTCTTCAAAGCTTGCCGGTCCTCTTCTCGACAGCCCTCCTCAGCAATGAGATGATCTCGGCAGGGTCCTTTGCGCCAAATACGGCGCTTCCAGCCACAATGACGTTTGCGCCAGCATCGGCAGCCTGGTCAACGGTGCCGGCTCCCAGGCCACCGTCGACCTCAATGTTCATATCGGGGTATTTCGCGCGCAGGACCTCGACCTTGGGCAGGCATTCGGCCATAAACTTTTGGCCGCCGAAGCCGGGTTCTACAGTCATGACGAGGACCATCTGTAGGCAAGATAATTAGGTTCGGTGTCTCTGGAGGTCTCTGACGTGGAACGGCCAGGGGCGGGGCATTGAGTGGCTTACGTCGGGCCTCTCAAGAGGGTCCTCGCTCTCGAGGATGTCCCAGAGGACATCGACTGATGTCCCGGGCTTGATGGCAATGCCAGCACGGATTCCTTGGTCATGGATGAACCGAATCAGGGCCTTGGGGTTTGTCGTTTGGTCGGACGTTGTCTCGGGACTCTCGGCATTGGTGGAAAAGGCGGCCTCGTAGTGGAAGCAGTAGAGGTCCGCACCGGACTTCACCATCTCCTTGACCCATTTCTTAGGCTGAAGTCAAAAAAGTAATGGTCAACCAATGCTTCCGCGGGGAACAGCGCAGAACCGCCTCTCACTTATGGTGATGGAGGGAGACGGGTGCAGAAGAGAGCTTACCTCCGAGACCATCATGTGACAGTCGAAAGTGCCTGTGCCGTCAATCTCTGTCGGCTTGGCGACATAGCCGCGAATCATGCCCACGGCTGCAGGCCCGAAGGTGATGTTGGGCACAAAGTGTCCGTCCCTAAGGCACAGTCATCAGCTCTGTCGAGATCTCGAGCTCTCGAGCTCCCGGGCACTCGAGCGTCGTTTGTAGACAGAAGAAAGGTCTGGCCACGGAGGAATCTCGGGACGCCCTCAGCAGGTTTAAGAATAGCAACGGGGATTGTTTACATAATGTCAACGTGAAGCCAGTCGGCTCCGTGAGCGATAGTGCGTGAGCAGCATCCCCCGAGATCGGCGAAGTCGGCCGCGAGAATTGAGGGTGCTACGATGGGCTTGGGTGCCATTTTGTGGAGTTGGTGTTGATGTTGCTGTGGCTGTGGCTGCTGCTACAAGTGGATGCTGTGAAGGACGAAGACGAGGAAAATGATGATGAAGAAGAAACAGTCTGGAATATCTGAGAAACCGCGAGGGGCGGTGTGGGCGAGCGGCGTTGGGTTTTGTGTGTGCGTGTGATGGTGAAGATTCTGTTGAGGGCGAGCGCGGGAGGGTTCACTGGAGAGCTGCGACGGGACATGCGACCCTCGGAAGACATGGTAAGCTATGGACCCTGAACTCAGGTCAGCAGAGCTCTTTTTGGCGGGGCCGGGGCCTAGGCTGGGTTCTGCTGGGTTCTTCCCACACTCTGGATTCTAGAATCCCTCATTATTGAGGGGTCGTTGACCAGCAAGTGGGGTTGGTAGACCCACTTAAGCACGTACCACCTGTATGATAAGGTCCGGAGTACATATTGTCGCTGGGGGTCATCGGAGTTACAGGCGCGGTGCCTTTATTTGAACTGAGGCACCTTCCAGAGGCGAAAGAGCACCGCGGCAGCTCCACCGATACTTCCCATTGGGGTGCCAGAGGGCCGCGAGACGGGGACCAAGTCGTCACAACTCGGCAAGGCTCCATCATGACATTCGGCTAACGTCAGGCCCTCCAGCCGCCAGCGACACCTAAAGACGCTCAGGGAACTCGGGCCAATATCCGCCGGGCGGATTTTGCTCATCAGGTGCCCTCTGTGGACCCCACTGAACCTCGCAATGCGGAAAACAGAATACTGCAATAGCCGAACCGCACCACCCTGAGCAACTGCCACGCCGATACCGAAAGTAACGACAATCACTTCTTGGAACATCGTCATAATCCTCTGTTCGATATACGACTGCCAATACACTTTGTCGTTGTTTCTCTCTCTCTCTCCTCTCTCTCTCCCCACCCCCCCTCATATTTTCCATCATGTGATGCAAGCGGCAAAACAAACACATCACGCCTTCGGCCGAGAGAATCGGCCCAGTGGTGCTCGGCGCTGCGAAGAGGGGTAGAGAACAATGCCAAACTCGAAAATTGACTCCTGGTCCACTTTAACTGCCTGGATAATGCTGTCCATCCATTTATACTTACACTGCACTGGACCCGTGTCTCCAGTCGTGCTGGAACTTAGCCATCAAAGCTGTACTTCAACCATCCGCCGAGTGCCTTCAAGCTCTCCCATCGCACATGCTCGTCCGAGTCTCCCATGAGCTCCATCACCCTGGTCTTGAGACCAAGTTTCTCCAATTGGTATCTCTTCTCAGGCACCTCCTTGACTAGCGCTCCAACATCGTTGCAAGCAATAGCCAGAACCTGCTTGTCGTTATCCCATGGCCTCTTCATGATATCAGCAAGTTTGCGTGGAATTTCTCCGTTTTCGTGCTCCAGAATCTTGCGCGCATTCTCGGCCCAAAACACCTGGCTCTTATGAGGCGGCGACCAGCGAAGGTGGCCCGATTCTACTTCTGCGACGTACTCGTCGAAGGTCGTCTTTGTCTTGGTGTACTCTTCGAGCAGCTCCTTCAACTGCTGTAGATCTTCCAGCAGGTCGGGGTCCGTCAAGTGACGGCCACTCAGGTTCTCGAGAAGCGAGGGTAGACGTGCGAGCACCGCAGTAGGAAGCAGCGACTTTTGGTTCTTGTCGAGCAGGTTGAACAGGGTGGACACGATCAAACGTGTTGTCTTCTCTTTGGGAGAAAGGCGTAATAGCTGGGTGTAGAGGAGGACGATGTCATATTCACTACGGCCCGTTAGCAAGCGCAATGCAAAGGAGATCCGGATACATACTCATTCAAGTCATCGCCGATTTCCTCGGCCTCAAAACTCATTTGCCAAATTACCAACAGGACATGGTACAGCAGTTGCAGACCCACTCCACCAACAAGCGAACCTTCAAAGCCGGTGGCTCTTGAAGGCGCATTTCCGCTCCATATGCTCGCAGAAGAGCTGCCATTGCTTCCGATGCCTGCAGCTGTGCCGAGGATTTCGACCAAAGGTGCAATGGTCTCGCTTCTCTGGTTCCAAAATTGTGTCCTTGACGCATGCCCGTAGAGAAGTGACGAGTATTCCTGGACTGCAATATCCTGCAGGCCAGCATCGGAACTCTTCGCGAGACCCGAAAGGTATGTGAGCAAAACGGGAATGGCGTTACGGGTCGCCTGCGATTCGTCGAGGGAGAGAGACATGAGCTTCGTCAGCGCCGTCGAGGTGAGCAGCGGGATCGGGTCTTCTGTGTTGTTGGAGTGTGCGAGGAGCGGAAGGAAATGCTTGTACGGATCCGCGTTCTTGAAAAGGGCTTTGGCAAGTGAAGGCACGCCTATAGGACGAGGTCAACAACGTTAGCGGCTGCCGTAGTGAAGGTGCTGTTTTGGTATTGCAGCATATCAATCGTGGAGAGACGAGGTAGATCTAGGAAAGGGAAACAAATTAGGAAGACGGGGGAAACAAAAAGAATGCGAGGCTTCAAACTAGAGCAACTGTGCAAGACGTACTGGGCAAAAGGTCGGCGAGGAGGACGAGGATAAACTGGACGACGTTGGCCTGCTTGCCCGCAGACTCTAGCACGCTGGGCTTTCCTGAGTCGCCCACAAAGAGCGAGCGATAACCATCGAGGTCGCCTTCAACGATGTCCTTCCTCGCCTCTGGCTTTTTGGCCTTGTCGACAGCGCGAATGCGGGCCAGGTGGTCCTCGGTGATGGTGCCTGCTCTAACAGCGCCATCCCAGGGGATAGGTCGCTGTCGAATGTTGCTCTGCAAAGACGCCAGATAGGTGGGAGGACCGAGCGACATGGCGGGCGGATCGAGGGAAGTAGCGGCCCTGGCGGCTTAAAATACGGATGGAGGTCGCCGAGGGTGTTGGGGGATGGACTTCGTAGATGGAATCCGCGATGCTGAGTATCCCGAGTCGTTGTCTCTGGAGCTGGCCGATAAACGTAATGGAACGCACCCAGGCCGCACCCAGGCCGCAGCCACAGCCGCAGCCGCAGCCGCGCCTAGCCACCTGTCTTGAAGGTCACTTCCCTGCTCCAGGTTCCATGGACCATTGGGAGTCACAGCGTCAATTAGACGGCGCTTGATTGGCCGACATTCCAGTTTCGGGTCAGCCACACTTATATACCTCCATAAGGATTAAATACGTTAGCGTCGTCCTATACTAACTATCTCAGATATAATATATAGAAGTCCCCCTTTACTTACCTAAAAACCTATATTTATAAAAGATATTATATAGTAAAATTATTTAGGCTTTAGTTATTATAACTATATCCCTTCTACTTAATATTCTATAGAAGGAATATGCTCTAAAAAACATTAGCTATTTAGAATTTATGTAGTTATGTTGTGGGCTAAAGTAAGACGCTAACGTTTTTAATCCTTGTGGAGGTATAGCTCTGATTACTCCAGGAAGTACCTTAGCCAATCCGGCGACCAGGAAGGCCACAGCAATAGGCGCCAGTGTGGCGGTGCGAAATTGCTACCCGGGCCCAATCACTACCTCACCTTACGGAGGTCGCGGTCAAAAGTATTCGTACAGTCCCACCTTTTCTCACAGTGCCCAATCAGAGGCCGGCTAAACGTCGGCTTAACTACTAGCCCTACCCCCACCTAATTACCCCTCCATACTACAGCGTCGTACGCAGTTAATTTTATCACCGCTAAACCTCAAGTTCTTTAATAATTCGCATAGGGCGCTCACTTTGCGGGGTATTTATAACGAATGCCTTAAGTATAGGCTCCCCCGGTTTCTATTTATAATTAATAGCTTTTTCCTATATATTAAAAAGAGTAGTTTAATCCAAAATAATAATATAGGCTAATTTTTAGTTAGGATATCCTCGTTTTTTATAACCGAAGTTGCTGCTGAATCAGGCAAAAGATCGACTACAGTCGAAACCACGAAAACCCACCTATACTCGCACGGCGGCAGGGCCCCCCTGATGTACGAATACTTTTGACCGCGACCTTCGTAGTTGACCTGACTGGGAAGCCTCACGTCCCTCTCGCGCCCCAAGATATGTTTCAAAATAGCAACGCTGATGCTTATTGCTCCAGAGTCCAGCCTCCTGATTAAGTCAGGGGCTGATGCTATCTGTTGCGGACTACCTTCGCCAAATTGGTCCGTACTGCGCAGATTCCCCCCCCGCCCATGATGCAGGTTGCGACGGGTTGCGCCTGTAGCCAAGAGCCCACCGTCAGTTCTGCATCTGCATCTACCTCGTGTCAATGAGGGTGTGAAGCACATCCCATCGGCCTGGTTCATTCAAGCCTGTCAGAGCTGCGGAACCCACGGACTGGCGAGTACAAAATCCCGACTCGGCCTTCTGATGTTGCGCCACCGACGGGAGCCGGAAAGCTGCCATTTGTACATCACAGATGATGTTTGTTTGCACGGGCTGGCTGCCTTAACTTGCGTTGCTGCCAGGCTTAGCGCTGCTCTGACGGGCAAGGCGGGAGGGCGTGACGCTTGTGACAGGAGGACTTCATTGAGATGATCCACGACAAACCTCTCACACCTCGAATACATTACCTGGGAAGTTTCCCTTGCTGTTCAGTTATCTATCATGCTAGGGAGCCTTACGGGACTATCAGGCTTGGGTAATCACTTGAGTCGCCATGGCATCAGTGGACGGGCGAGCATGGCTGCACGTTACGTGAGTCCGGTTAAGCTGCCGAGGAAGGAAGCTCAACTCGGTGTAAGGGTTAGAAACAAAGTAGGAAAAAACGGACTTTCGCGATTGTGGTCGCCTAGTGGACAGACTGACCCCTGCAGGTAAACTGTGGATGCTGGATGCTGTTCTGGGCCGGGCCAGTCATTATTCGCGACGGGACCCGTACTGCCAGCTCACACAGGCATCTCCCCGCAGCAGAACCACTTAATACCCTCGCTCTCTGTGGACTCAAACTCATCGCTCGGCGCCCGATCTTCAGGTACCGTGGCAGAAGAACAACTTTTGCCGCGGTTGTGGCAGAATCGGTCAATGACGACTTAGACTGAGACTCGGCAGAAGCGCTTTTCTTTGCATCGCAGATTGGACATAAACGTAATTGGCAAAGTCAGATCCCTGCGACACTTGCGTCGCATTATTCGAGGGTGGTATTGTGGGTGTCGAGTGTGGGTGTGGTGACAGCAGCAGGAAAAGAAGAGGTTGGACTCAGGACCAAGAGAGGAGGTTGGGACTCCCGCGAGGGGGGAAAAAAAAAGGGCCTCCTTTCCCAAATCAACCTGGAAGTGATACCACACTCCAGTTTGCTCGTTCCTACCTCGTCTCTTAAAGTCTCCTTATTTGCAGGTTTCATTCTTTTCCCCATTTCTTGGTCTCTTCTTCCCTCCCCCCTCCCTTCAAGAACTTCCAACCATACCTTGACCAACAGGGCCCTGTCGATATAGCTGCTGGCTTACACCTCGCCTTACGGTCTGCACACTAACAGACTAGGCCAGCCAGCTCGCTTGCACTGGCCTGGTCATATTCCACCCTCCTCTGAAGCTGACCTTTGATTTAATACCTCATTGCTTCTCTTCAACATTCCTCTTGGCTGCTTATATCGGCCATCGAGGCAACAAAACAAGACGAATTGCCACGAAGGAAGGCGTGCGACGGCGGATCAACTCTCAATCGCGACCCGGCCGGTTTTTCGGCTACTAGGTAACATTCCTGGCTTCCGACGACATAGCGCTGCGCCATCCCTCAGAATGAGCCGGATCAAGCAATCGGCCACGGCACCTTTGGTCGCCCGTCTTCTGCTGCTGTTGGCGTCGGCTCCCATCCCGATCCTCGCCCACCCTTACCCTCTTCAGAATGTTGCAAACAACCTGTTCTACGAGCTTGGCGACAAGTTTATGAAGCGCGATTGCGTTCAGCGATGCGGAGCTGATTCCCAATACTGCTGCGGTTCTGGCGAACAGTGCTACACCGTCAACAACATCGCTGGCTGCAGCACCGTCAATGGAGGTGGGGGCTATGGCATTTACACCACAACCTGGACCGAGACGAATACCTTCACGAGCACCATCACAACGAATTGGCCCGAGACAACCAAGGCCTCTGGGGGAGGTGCTGGTGGTGGCACTGGTGCCGCTTGTGTCCCGAAAAACGAAGGAGAGTCGGCATGCGGCACCATATGCTGTGCGTCCGACCAATACTGCGCCTATCCTGGCCAATGTGCTCAGAAAGGCTGGACTATTACGACGGTCACTTCAAACGGCGTACCTGTCACGACGCAATTCTCAGCTCCCTACCGAGTCACCAGCACAGGAGCTACTGCCACGGGCACGTTCGCCTCGGAGACGGCTACTGGAACCGCGGTGCCCATCACCGACGAGGGTACCGGCGGCGGCTTGAGCGGCGGAGCGATTGCAGGCATTGTTATCGGCACCCTCGCTGGTCTCGGCCTGCTCATGCTACTTTGCTTCTGTTGCATCGCCCGCGGCCTTTGGGGTCTCATCTTCGGCGGCAAGAAGAAGAAGAAGGACCGCAGCCGCGAGCGCGTTGAGGTCGTCGAGGAGAGGTACTCTCGTCACGGCAGCCGTAGACCCTCGGCTCACTCTCATCGCCCCTCACATGGTGGCTGGTTTGGTGGTCGCCCTGCCTCCGCTTCCCATCGCAAGAGTGAAGAGAAAAAGGAGGGCGCGAAATGGTTGGGTTTGGGAGCTGCCGCCGCGACTATGGCCGCATTGTTGAACATGAAAAAGGACAAGAAGCCGGCCCGCAAGCCGCGGTCGGCATACACTGATTCGTATTACTCGTACACGGAGACAAGTCCCAGTGAGTCTTCGTGGGATTCTCGGACTCGATCGGATCTGACCTCCTACCTAGGCAGTTCTAGCTCGGGAGGAAGAACTCACCACACGCGCGGCACTCGCACCACACGCCCGTCACGGAGGTAGCGCACTGAGTTCCTCTAGAACCTTGTCGATTCCTCGCCAAATTACAAACACCTTCGTCTGCCTTTTTGCAACACTGCCGAGGCACAGAACATGCTTTTGACGTACATAAATTGGTTTTCTTTCTTTCGGAGTTCAGGGGGACGAATCATAGTTTGGCTTCAGGTTGCTGAGGCACCAAACATATCATGGGCACGAAAGACGAGTTTTTGTAAGAAACGAACGAAAGACTGGATGGTCACGAAGATAAAAATGAATGGGACGAGGGTGATTCTGGAGACGATGAAGAGCAGGGCGGGAAGAGGACCTCTTTGGACATGGCGGTCCTCTATATTTTTGAGCGTTTCCGGCTTTTTCCTTGGCGTGCTCTCTTTCCACAGACACCCTGCATAGCTTGTACGATGTCAAGAACGGTTTGAATGTTATAGATGAAATTGGTGGTGAGCCCAGCATGAGTTTTTTGGGTCACGGTAATCATTACGCACCACAGGATATTCCCACCTGCCCCCTTGAATTGACTTCGCTTGTCTGGCCGAAGGTGCCTGGGGCCCAGGCACGTTCTGTGATAGGTCTGGGAGGAAGTTGAGATGAACACCACCCAAGGAATGGGCCGAAGCTTGGGACGGGATAAGGTCTGTGGCCGGAGAAAATGGGGCCGTCGTGCATCACATTCGACCGACTGAGGGTTGTGTCACAACTTCATCCATTGGCAAGGACAGGTAGGACCCATCATTATGCTTCTGGACACTACCTTGCCCGAGTGAAATTCATTAGTTGATCAGTGATACTAAGTAGTATCTTACCTTTCACGATATCTCGTCGGCATCCCCCCTCAGAACCTTAGTTTGACATCCCCTCCGCACCTTTTGTCGACGCGATCTTCTAGCACACTGTGAACCGCGCCCGGGGCAACAGTCGATAAATCCGATTGAGTCTTGCAACTATTTCGCTGCGTCGACCTCCTACGATGATTACCTCTCTTCCAAGTCATCACCACAATTAATGATCCGGCGGCCGCTGTCCCTGAGGGGAGGCGCCGAGGTACGTGTAAACGGTCATCAGGAGAATCAGTGGTAATCGTAGCAGCAGTGGAATACCATGTGATGGAGTCACTAGTGGCAGCACGAGAGTCGATACATGGGCCAAAACACGCAAGGCAACAGGAGTAGATGAGGCGAGGAGCTCGATATTGGTTGAGGTATCATTTCACCATGAACGCCAGTTTCGTCTCATGCATATTTGACTTTAACAGATGGAGTTTCGAGTAAACCGCTGCAAAAAAGCAAGCTGGTTGCGTCTTCTTGGTTTTGTTTGGTATAGCCCTGCGCTACACACTCACATTTACACCGTCTTTTCGGGTGCCATGCTGTGCCTGCAAATGATTCAACCCCGGCCACTCCTGTAATAAGAACCCAGACCAGAACCCTTTTGATTTTCCCGCAGAGAAGAAATCCTCGAAAACGCTGATTCACACATCACTTGTTGATGTCGCGTTTACTGGTCTTCGACAACGTTGCCCTTCTCAGAAACGTACATACCGTCAAGGAACTGCCGGTGCGTTAATATTCAGCTCGGATGGTTCGGACCTTTCTAGAGCTATTTTTTTGACATACCTTACGGATATCCTTGTTGCGGACCTTGCAGATCTGCTGGATGTCGGCAGCAGACTGGGAGACGGCCTCAAGGGAGTTGCCCTGGAGAACGAGCTCGTCCTTCTGGTTCTTGGAGATCTCGACGTCGACACCCTGGCGCATGGTCACGCGGCGGACGAGCTTCTCACCAATGAAGTTACTGCACCCAGAGTCAGTATTTCGTTGCTGTCCTCACACCACCGACAACAACAAACATACCGGATCTCAACCTCCCAAAGGTCATCAGAGTTCTTCTCAACGTTGACGTTGATGGGAAAATGGGCGTAGACGTAACGCATCTTGTACTTGAAGCCCTTGGTGACACCAACAATCAGGTTGTTGATGATGGTGCGAACGGTACGGAGGGTGGCGACGTTCTTTCTTGAGCCGTGGTGGATCTCAATGTTGATGGTGCCCTTCTTGGGCTGGGAGAAGTTGACAGCCAGGTGGCTGAGGTCCTTCACCAGCTTGCCTGTGTCGCTCACGGTCAGCACATTTGACTTCTGCAGCAATATCCCAACGAGTGCGCAACGCGCTCCCGGTGACTACCGAGAGCGAGACTGGAGAACGCTTTGCGACCGATTGCAGGCAGGGAAGTATTTGACTTACCACGGGGGCCCTCGACGGTGACGACGCGGGACTTGATGTGAACCTTGACTGTTGGAGAATCCAAGTCAGCATGCATTCGATTGCCTGCCACTACTGCTCCTTTCGAGCTCATCCACAGTCTAAAACTTTTCAACCGAAACACCCATCGTAGCCCCCGCCGACCTGTAGTCATCGCCGTCCAAGAGGTATCGCGTTCCCAGCGCACACTCTTGGAGGGAGGCAAGGAAGATGCGAGGCAGGAAAGGTATTTTGTATCCCAAATTTCAGAAACCGGCGGAGCTCGCAGGGCCGCATCGTCGTGGACGCTTGAAGGCCGGGGGAGTTTCGACGGATGTAGGTAGCTCTGTCTTTTCGGACATCGCGTCGTCGAAGACAGCAACGATGGCTTTCACGTACCATCCTGAGGGATGTCAAGGCTCTCCTGGGAGTGAATGTATCTCATCTTGACGTCGCGGGAGGGGTTTTCGGCGGGCGATTGGGCGTGGTCTGGAGGTCACTGGGCGTTGAGTCGATCGTCAAATTCCGAACGGAACTTTTTGACAGAAACTTTTTGCGGGTGTGGGTGATAGTAGCGCAGTAGGGCTCCCGCCCCGTAGACGGCCAAGCGCAAGCTCGTGGTGGTCCGTGAGCTGCGCCAGCCACACTTGCAGTCACGAGCCACACTTGAGCTCCTAGTCACGTGTGAGGTAATATCCAAGAACCCGACCCACCCAAAGCTCCTGCTGCCCGGTCGGCGCATGAGGTAAGGCAAGGTACCTCCAGGTAAGGTAGAGCAGATCTCACAGCAGCGGAATACGTTAGCAACACTAGCCCTCCAGAAGACGACGGTTCCCGATCGCTAGAATCCGCCGATAACGAACTCGAGACGCGCAATCTTCCCGCACAGTTGGCTTGCGCTCAACGCACGTCTGTCTTATACTACCGTCGAATCGGAGCAATTGCGCGGGATCCGGACAGTCCACCCAGGCCACGATGTCGTACTTCTTCTCAACCCCCGTCGATATCGACATCGTATTGGAGGACGCCGACGAGCGGTCCATGGTCGATGTCAAGCTCGATAAGAACAGGCGGGAAAAGGCGCCGCTGTACATGGATGGCGAGTCCGTCAAAGGCGCCGTGACGATCAGACCCAAGGACGGCAAGCGACTAGAGCACACCGGCATCAAGGTCCAATTCATTGGCACGATAGGTAAGTTGCCTGTCCTATCAAGGGGCGCATGTGCGCGACTGACGATTATATCGACAGAAATGTTCTTCGACCGTGGAAACCACTACGAATTCCTTTCCCTTGTTCAGGAGCTCGCGGCGCCGGGCGAGCTGCAGCACCCGCAGACCTTCGACTTTAACTTCAAAAATGTCGAGAAGCAGTACGAGTCGTACAATGGCATCAATGTCAAGCTGCGCTACTTTGTCCGCGTCACAGTATCGCGCCGCATGGCCGACGTCATCCGCGAGAAGGACATCTGGGTTTACTCGTACCGCATACCCCCCGAGATGAACTCATCTATCAAGATGGATGTCGGCATTGAGGACTGCTTGCACATCGAATTCGAGTACTCCAAGAGCAAGTACCATCTCAAGGACGTCATCGTCGGCCGCATATACTTCCTGCTCGTTCGTCTGAAAATCAAGCATATGGAGCTGTCCATCATCCGGAGGGAGACGACGGGCGCCGCGCCGAATCAGTATAACGAAAGTGAAACGCTGGTGCGCTTCGAGGTGCGTCTTGTGCAACTATGGGAAGCCTTGGGTAGTTCTCTGACTTCTTGATCGCAGATTATGGACGGCTCTCCATCCCGAGGAGAGACAATCCCAATCCGTCTCTTCCTTGGTGGCTTCGACTTGACCCCTACCTTCCGGGATGTCAACAAGAAGTTCTCAACCAGGTACTACCTTAGTTTGGTGTTGATTGACGAAGGTGAGAACAATAGAGATGCCCATTGGGACATCGGCAATTAACTAATCTTTGCCAGATGCTCGGAGATATTTTAAGCAATCGGAAATCATCCTCTACCGCCAAGCACCCGACGCAGCCCAGCAAAACATGATTATGGCTGCAGCGCCTGAAAACCCAAAGCTGATGCCGCAGCCCACCCAGGCATAATGAAATCGAAGTGGCTGGCGCTTTAGCCATGATAATAATTGATGGTTGTCACGCACTTTTAGCATATGTCACGGCGTTTGGGGGTAAAGAAGCTGGGTCTGACTGATACGGAAAAATGAAATTATTCTGCTTCCACCAAAGGAACAAAAGCCCAATCCATGCAATTCGTGAGGTATCTGGCGTATCCGGGTTTCTTCTTGTCCGGATTATTCTTGATTACTTGTACACTCTTTCTTTTTCCCCATCCGCTTTTGTGACTAACCTAAAATGTCCATTGCGTCGTCCGCCTCGAATCCGAACTGATTGTTCTGGATGGCGGCGATTCTATCAAGCTCTTCCTGATACTGCTTGCGCAGGTCCGGCAAGGTCACGACCTTGCGCTTCCCTGGAAGTTTCGTCTCTCTCAAGTTAGGAGGGGGTAGTTCCTCAGAGAAAACCCACGCCTGCTTAGGGTCAACGCAGCTTAGAGCGTTAATTAGCAGCAGGTATTGCTTCGTGACTGCGGTATCCAAGATGTCATCGCCAATAACCTTATCGCCCTCGCCAGCGAACTGCAGCTTCTGAATACGATCGAGCAAAACTGTTGCGGCGCCGCGGTAATCGTCATGCTTGATTCTCCAAGAGTATAGGATCTGGTGGTAAGGGGTACCGCTCAGAACATCCATCGTTGACTTACATCGCTGGGCTAGTATCTCGTCGATGGAATCCTGCAGCCTAGGGAAGGGCAGAGATATCAGTTCGCTGATGTGGTAGGAATCGCACATCTTGTCCACCAGCTTGCGCAGAGACGAATGCTGCATTGCCTTGTCCTTCATGGCTAGCAGGCTTGCGTGAGCAACATCAAAGCGCGACAAGACTATAGCTGCGTTGAACTGGCGGCTGAGCATTTCACTCTTCACTAAAGCAGCCTCGGGACTAGCGTGCGAATACTGAACTGCTAATCCGGCAAAATCAATGACGTAGGAATACGCCTTGGTCTTCTCGAATAGCGCCACGATATGGCAATAGTATCGAGCTGGGCCCTTGTTGAGTAGATTCCATTCCGTATCGTCCAGGAGGCCGCTGCTGTGACGGTCTACATCCACGTCCTTGATACCTGCAACACTCATTAGCCCCGATGAAAGTAACTAGCAAATGTTCCGGGAACGTACTCATGCCGATAGCCGCTTTACGAAAGTGAATAGCAGCAGTCGCAAAGTCCTTGAGCGCGAGGGAGACGCGGCCTTGCACGTATATGGCGAATGGCGTTTGACTGCAGAAAGGGGTGAGCTCAAGAGCCAGATCGGCCCGTTCCCTCCTAATCAGAGAGCACTGAATAAGCGTAGGTGATACCTCAATATCGCTGTTCGAGGCGCAGATGTCTGTGATAATGTCCGTAATACTCGCAGCTAAAGGTTCATCCTTGCCTTCGACGAAACCCAAGAGGTGACCCACGTTGCCCTCTAAGGCGGTGATTGTTTGGGTCTCCTCTCCGCTCCGCTTGGAGGCGCTTGGTGATCCGGAGAAAGAGCTAGAGAATGACCCAGAGACAGAGCTACTGCGCTCGTGCTTGCCGCCAATGGGAATTGTGATGTCTGTCTTAGAGAGCCAGCGGAGTAACTCTAGCCTGCGAAGAGAGTCGAGGAATTGTCGAAACACGCTGCCGATGTCAAGCCGCTTGGAGAGCATCTCTTCTTCCTGTTCCCAATCAAATTCCATATGGATCAGGAGCAAAAGCTGGCTGAAGATGATGTTCCACTGTAGGTCGATTGTATCTTGAACAGCCTTGACGATGAGCTTTCTCCCAAAGTCGGTTAATGGCTGCCGGGATTTGCGGCTTCCTGAGTCTGCGCTGGCTGCAATCAGTGAGGCAAGATTGTTGTATAGATCCATCGTGACGCCGTTGTAGTTCTGCCCGAGGCTTTCGATGACCTGGGCGCAGTCTTCGTCGCTCACACTGCGCCACATGGCGGTAGTGTCAAACATGTACTGGATGCGCTCGTAGTCTGTTCTTGGTGTTTCCTCAAAGATCTCAGGCCGAAGAGCAGCTTTGCAGACTTGCAAGATGCTGTCAGAGATCGCGTCGATGAAATTGAGTCCTGTGGAAACAAGTGCTGCGGTCTTCTCAGATCCTCTTTCCGGACGTGAGAGGTTGTAGTAAAGGCGCTCGAGTTGGCTGCATTCCCGGATGGCAGATATAGCGTCGGCGCAAACCACCCAGGTCATCTCCGCATCCGAGTCCAAAATCAGAGCAACTGCCTCCCCGCGCTGCTTGTCCAGCTCGATCAGCAGGCGATAAAATCTCCGCCACTGAATTTCACTGGTCGCACGAAACTGTTCGTAGTCCATGCCGCCAGCCGAGGTGCGGTCAAGTGATGCCGTTGAAGCGAGAACAGAGCAGATAGATTCTGCCAAGTCCTTCTGGCCCCTCGGGGCACTCTCCTTCGGTGCACCGAGGCCTTTCTCGTAAACTGAAAGAGCTGTTTCCAGCGTTGCTTTCGTAAAACGGCCAGGAGCCAAGATCAGCTCCAACCACTTCTCCGTGGTGTCCGATGGGTCAGACGGGCCTGACATCTGTGCTGTAGGGTAGTTGGTTTCAATCTGAACGGAGTTCCATTCGTTCTCCCAAGATTCGCCGACGTTGTCCATGTCGAGTTCAAGCTCCTGAACACGATATGTCATATTGTTCTTCCAAAGCGTCCACAGCTGCACGCCGCCATCCGACGGACTGGAGAGAACGAAGTCAGCCAGGGTCCAGACGTCCGATAATGATGGCGAAGCTGGGACAAGGTGTGTCTCCGGGAAAGCGTCTTCGACATAGATCGTGTCACTATCATGAGCCTTGATGTTCCAAAACTTGAACTCTCCAGCTCCGATGGGCGAATAGGTTGCGCACATCCTCTTGCCAGCGCCATCACCGACAAGGTGCAGCAGGGTGGATTGAGAGGGATCGATCTGCCATTTGCCCATCTCCTGGGAGTTGCGGTCGGAGTTGAGAATGTCTCCTGTAAAGAGGATTTGGCCCGTACGCAAGTTCCAGATGCGCATGCGGTGGTCGAGACAGACGGTAAACAGGAATGCGGCATCATCCAGGCCCAGGTCCGTCACTTGTATCGATGTCGCGGCACTAGCGTCCATAGAGATGTTGCGGTATCGGATGGAGTGATTCTGCTTGAAGGGAAGGAAGCTTCGAATACCTTGGGCCCAGCCTTGCGAGTTGTAGATCGTCTCTTTCCATGGGCTCCTAGAGGCTGTGAAGTGTGAGCATGGTATTTATCTGTGGCCAAGAGAGTATGACGTACCGTCATGGCCCTTATTCCTATCAAGCCTCACAAGGCCGCCGTCATGGAGAGAAATAACAACCTGATCGGTGCTGGCTGCGATCATACGGTGTGGATGCTTGAGGCCGAAAACCTTGGGTTGATAAGCTTTGAGTGCGTCTCCGGGTCCAGACTCGATCGCAGACTTCTTCCTGAAGAAGTCGGGTCGGAGGGTGAATGTATAGAGAGAGTTCGACTCGTCGAGGACAAACATGGAAAGCGCATCGTGCTCGCGAGGGTCGGCGAAGGAGACGCACGACGGTTGAATCGGGACCGAGAATCTGAAGTTAAGAATCAGAGGGGCATCGGGAGCTCTCTCCTGGCGGCAGGTGTCGAAGACGCGCAGACTCAAGACGAAGCCATCCTCCAGCAGCCTCCAGAGGAAGCTCCGTGGTGCGTCATGCCATTTTCTGTGATAAACCGATGAGACAGGCGCCAAATTTTTGAGCCGAAACGCGACCTCATCCTCGCTCACGTTCCTGTCGCTGTTGCCATTGGTGAATCTGCGGGTGACACCCCAGCTGTTGGACGTTAGCGAGGGAACCCGGATGTTGACAATTGATGAGGCGGAGGTCGGTTCGAGATTGAGACGAGTCTCTCGGTAGAGGTATTGGGTGTCGGCGGAATCCATCTTTTGTTGCGCCGCCCTAGCTGATGAAGACCTCTCACGCCGTCGAGAAAAGGAAAGAGGCCGCAATAGTCGCGGGTCGGGCTCGGCGCATTCAAAAATCGGCAACAGCAAAAGTTAGGCGCGATTCGAGATGTTGGAATTTCAGTTTGCCCGAATCCAAGCGCGCTGGTGGGGGCAGTCTCAAAACAGCAACAAGCTGTGTACAGTGAGGGTGGACAGTGCTGATTGGAGCGCACAGTACGTCACAGACAATCTCAGGTACTTCAGTTCAAAAGGGCTTCACATTGACAATGAAACAAGCGCTCCCTCAATCACGGAGAAACGTCGAAGATAGTTGAGAATCCTGTCTTGAATTAATCCGTCTACAAGCTCATGATTTTCAAGCAAATGCTCTGCAACTAGTCCGCCAATTGAGGTGGTGGCAGAATTTCCACAACGCCAAAACAATCAGCCTTGAAACGCCAACAGCCATGCCAGCCATCTCCTGCCCAACAAGGGAACCCACCAAAGCTCTGTCGTTTTGCACATACCCGTCATATGACGGCGCCGTTACGTATTCATATATACCATGAGCGCTGCTCCTAATCCTTCTCCAGATCCTTTGGGCTCGGGTCTCCGATACCATCCTCGTTGATGGCGAAAAGACAGTCGCTCTCTGGTAGGCAGGGACTGTCGTAAATCTTCGCAACGCGGGTCTCTCCGCGACCCTTCCTCAGGCTGATTCTGGTTGTGCTGGCGTGGGCGATGATGTTACCGCCAACTGGCTTCTTCGGGTCAGGATTAAACATAGCGCTCGGTCCTCCGTCGACCTGCGCGACGACCTGGTTTGTGATGACAACAGCGATGCCGAACTCGTCAGCGAGGCGTTGCAGCGTGCGCATGAATTTGGCAAGGTGGGTCTGCCTTGATGACAGCTCTCCACGACCCAGGAAGTCGGTTCTATACAAAGCTGTGGCACTGTCGACAATAAGAAGAGAGAAGCGCGTCTCGCACATCATCGCCGATGCTTGCTGGAGGAGTTGCAGCTGGTGATCAGAGTTGTAGGCACGCGCGTATGCCACATTGTCCAACACCTCTTCTCCGGAGAGACCGAATCGGTTGGCGACCGCGAGAAGGCGGACGGGTCGGAACGTGCCTTCGGTGTCGATGTACATGCACTTGCCTTCGCCACCACCCATGTCGAAGGGAAGCTGGCAAGTGACTGCGAGGGTGTGGCAGATCTGACTCTTTCCCGTGCGGAACTCTCCAAACAGCTCGGTCACAGAGCCGGTCTCGATACCACCGGCGAGGAGTGTGTCGAGCTGCTTGGAGCCTGTCGTGATTGAGATAAGCTCGCTCCGGCGTTGGTGCATCTCAGTGGCAGTCGTGAAGCCCATCGGCACGAGCTTGGAGGCTGAGACACGTCAGGTTTACTACCACTACGACTTGCACGAGATGATACCACTGACCTTCAGCGAGGATTTTGGACGCCTTTTGCTCCGAAATGCCCTTGATCTGCTCGAGGACTCGGCGCGGGGTATAGGCGACCGACTCCACCGTATTGTAGCCGCCTTCGACGACAAGCAGAATATCACGCTTTGTCAAGCCGGCAACACCCTACATCAAGCGGGCGTCAGCAAGAAGCTCCTTAGCAGATCTTGAGGGCCACCTGCCTCTAGAGCAGTGAGGGGTGTGGGCGCGCCGGGGCCGGTCATGCTCTCGTCACCATTGTGGCTCTCCTCATATCCATCAACTTCGACCATCGTCACGAGGTAGGGAAATAGCCGTCTTGCGATGAAATTTGACGCGTAATGAAGCGGTCTCGAGTAGTTAGGAGGGAATAGTAACGCAAGTTCGGAACGTTGTTATCTAGGGGCGCGAGCTATAACGCGTCCAGAAGTGGCGATTGACTCGTGAGGAAATACGCCAAGTCACGTGCTTTCGATTAATGACGCCTACTAGCCCCGCTGATGCCTGGCACAGCGTTCCCAGTCACAAGCTAACTACCTACTATGTAGGTAACCCTACCTGAGGCACTTTATGGGTACCTTAATCAGTCGGTACTGGTCGCGACCAGTACTGACCTCGAAGTAGATACTTTACGCGTGCTGATTTTCAACGCGGTGAAGGTCCTTCGAGCTCATGCAGCAACGGCCGAGATGACCAACATTCACTCATTAACCACCGCGTAAGACAAATTTCCAAAACTGAGGAAGATTAAAAACACCCTCCCTGCTTTAGGCACCGATCTTCGACTAAAATAACTTTGGGAAGTATTGCGCACAATGAGGTGGGAGTAGGATAGTTCGATGCAAGGTTTATTTTTTCTCGTTCCACTAGTAATTCATAGGCAATGACTTTGAAGATTATTGTTTTATTTTATAGTGGGTGCTATTCACAGACTTAATTGGTAGCCAGAAACTTAAGCGCAATCTTCGCAGCCTAATGCGAAACAATCGAAATACCAAAACATGCAATGCAGTTACTTTTCATAATGAATTACAATCCCATTCGCACGCCCTCCAATCCATCGTCGTCATAATCTGCGTCATTGTAGCTGTTGTAGAAGTAGGTTGAATTACGTCTCGTTAAAAGGTTGAAATTATATCGGAGAGCAGTAGTTCAGTTGATCTGAATGCGGCGGGTCTCGTGCTTGGGAGCCTTAGGGACCCGAATGGTGAGGATGCCGTCTTCGAACTTGGCAGAGACGTTTTCTTGGCTGATCTGGCCTGGGAAGTTGAAGACTCGGCTAAACTCTCCGACGCTGCGCTCGGAAACCCAGTACTTAGCGTTATCCACGGGTCCCTGGTGCTGGTGATCCTTCTTCTTATCGACCTCGGCGACAGTGGTGGCAGGCGTAGGCTCAGCCTTCGAATTTGTCTCCTTGTCATCCTCGACGGTAGCCTGGTGTGCGGAACGAGGGCGCTCTCCTTTGCCATCGGTAATGGCGCCACTCATCTCGGTTCCCTGCTGAAGGAAGGCGGCGGGAGGCGTACCCGAGGTGTAGGAGCGCTCGACGCGGCCGCGGATGTGGAGTGTGTGAGGGTCGGTGAACTCGATAGAGACATCCTCCTTCTTCATGCCAGGAAGTTCCCCATGAAGCTCATAGGCGTCTTCGACCTCGCGCACATCGAACTTGGGCTGAAAGGTCGGAACGTGGTTGCGGTGTGTACCGCGGGTGGAAGCATCGCTACCCTGGCGGGAATAGTTGTCAAAGTCCTCGAGCAGGCGGAAGAGGGGAGTGAAGGAGGCGTCGTTGGTGTTGTAGAAGTTGCGGGGGAAGAAAGCCATTTTTGTCGTGTTTGGGCGGTTACTTTATGTGAAGTTGTTGCGCACGTATCAGTTGAGTGCGTTTGTGAAAGGTTTGTGTATTGTTATATGATTTGCGAGTTGTTTCAAAGTTGTTGTTTTTATGTTGATGATGGTGAATTTGCACACATGATGGAGGATCAAGACGGGCCATTTATAGACTCGAGAAAGGCACCTTCGTGCCTGCGTAAAAGTTCCAGAACAATCGCGACACGAGCGATGTCATCATGGTGAGTTCATGTGGAAGATACTCGGACGTTGCAGAAGGGACGCGAATGTGCATGGAAACTCGGCGCGCAGGGTTGCATGGGGTAAGCATCTGATGATGACTCCAAGATGCTTCGAGGTGCTTCTGCGCATACTGAATGAAGTAGGTAGTAGAAGCTAGTGGAAGCTTCCAGCACGTTCCACCGAATCAAAGTGTGGAACTCCGAATTGTAGCACATACAAAATTCAAGTGATGTCCATTTCAAATTCGAGCCACTGTCGGCTACATTCAGCTACGCTGCTTCGCGGTTCTTGATCCGCAGCGCATTCCATATTCCATCGTCTTCACAATGAGCAACTTGAGCCTGTGTATAAGCAGTCCGCCCACCTTGGGCAGAAGATTCCCTCCACATCCTCGCCTTGTTTTTTGAGTTTCGTTGGCAGACAGGGATATGGCCCTTGTCAGCCAATCAACTTGGTCCGCTGACGCGAAAACGGGTGGTTCGTGAGGGACCCCTGAGCAGTGGCCACATCCGAGGGCTGTCGAGGTCTAGGCCTAGCCCATTCAGCTGCAACGCAGTATGCTTTCCATTTCTTTCTCCCACCCCAACTCGCCGGGAAATGTCCCCGGCTTGAGGACGGCCGCGACTTCCGCCTCCGCCTCCGCCTCCAAGCTCCGTCCTGTAGCCGCCTCAATCTCCGATTCATGGTACCGCACGATGCCTCGTTCAAGTTCTGGCCTCGTGGGAGCGATCAATACTTGCCACGCTCCGCCAATCCCACCCCCTGCGTGGCTGGGTTCGCCATTCGCCTATCGATGTAACGGTGCGCATCTCGTGCCCTCTTATGATGTACGCGCAAACTGGACCGGAAATCATGGCAGACTTGCCCTAGGTCGAAATTGTTCGCAGACACCTTTCGAAGCGTCGCAAGTGGTTTTCAAGCGATAGTTGAGGCAACGCACACGACGAGACGTGCCCGTCCAGGGAATGCGAACGACGACGAGGGACGTGCATTTGGATTTTGCGTGTCCGGGTTCATCCCTTCCTGGGCTGCAGGGTCAAGCCACACTGTGGATGTCACCACTGCGGAAGTGCCACATTCGATCGACGACATGTCTTACATACTGCGATATGCATGCAAATCTTGTGTGTTTCTTGACATTATCCAAGATCGTCAAGCATGGCTTGAGGAAAAGAGGGGTTCTGGGACAAGTAAAGCTTCTGTTCAAACTGCCGGTTCGCCCGCCTTCTATGTCTTCATCAGTTGATTGAGGTCACCCTGGATGCCCTCATCTCCTCTTGTCTTCGTAATCGCAGAGCTGTGACTAAGATTAATGTACAATGCACTCGTAGGAAATAGACAGATCGAATTAGGTACAGAGGATAACCAGTCTCATATAGCCAATAATCCCGTCCCAACGCGCTCGCCATGGCCTGCATATGCACTCTTGTCGTCGTGGCATGTCCACAACCACGATGACGGTAGAACCCCGAGGAATAGTTATGGAATAATACGTCAATGATTCGTCTCCTGCTCCACTAAACCGCCTTGGCAAAAATGCGTCTCCGTCGACAGCCTTACAGCTAGAACGCGGGCCTCATTGGAGGATATCCCGCCACCATCGCCATTCCCGGTCGCATGGCAGCTGGTACTGCTCCCGGATTTGGGGGACTCTGTACGCGATTGAAGAGCCCAATCAGCCTCCGACCAACAGATGGCTCCAATTCCGTACCATCTCTCGCAATTTTCACCTCCCGATTCGAGTTCCAAGGGTTCCGAAGCCCGCGAGTCCGGTAAAAAGGCAGTCGCGCGGTCGATAACCACTCGAGCTTAAAAGGCTTTCCCCATGCCTTGGCCGTTCCATCTCCCTCCTGATTCCCACTCTTCCTACTGCTTACATCGCTCTGCTCCTCCTCTTCATCCCCGCTTTCCCCGTCCTCGCGCTCTGCTTCCCAGAAGATGGTTCCCCTGGCTGAATCGTCGATGATACGGCCCTTGGGCGCGTATTCCGTGGCTTCCGTAGGGATTGCCTTTGGTAGGTCGACATCGTTCGCGGACTGTGCCTTGGGCGCGAACTCGATCGCAGCGGCAGGATCTTCGTTGATTGGCGAAGTCATTCTGGCGTACCCAAAGTACTCTCCAGACTTGTTCGCGGAAAATACCAGGTATACGTTGTCGACGGCCTGTGAGGGTAAGTTAGCTTCTAAGAAGGCAACAACCTTGGAGGTTTGCCCACCTTAAAGGCCCCGTTCAGAGTCTCCTCGTTATGGGACTGCGTTGCCCAGATTCCTGTTCGGACACTCAGCTCCAAATCTTCCACCGTCAAGCTCTTCAAGACAAAGAACTTGTCCTTCTGAGTAGCTGCTTCTGCTGGCGTGACGGGCTTCGTTTCACTCGTGTCGTCTTCTGATGCTGTTGCAGAAACCTCCGGCGAGGCATTCTCCGTGGCAGTCGGCTGCACAGGTGCGTCGTGCGGGGTCTGAGAACCCGACGACGCCGCTGGGCCAGTGGGCGCCGTCAATCCTGCGGCGCCTTCGACTGTGCTCTTACGAAGCCGGCTCACAAGGCGGACAGACTGAAACTTCGAGTCATGCAGTTTCTGTTGGGCGGTGACACACGTGTGCTCGTCTTTGAAATTTGCGAAAGCGCAGTTGCTCTTGGAGATCAGGAACACAGATTCCAAGCCGTTGGCCTCCTTGCAGACATGGTGTACTAAGCTCATCAAATCGGTTTGGGGCGGCAAGTTTCCTATCCAGATGGCATGTCCTGCTGTCCGTCAGTAACTTTGCTGCCAGGGAAAAATCTTATGGATATGCTCACCACTCTGACGCGGTTTGCGTGGTGGTCCTCGAACAACACCGGATCTCCCTTCTCCAGAATCTGCGACGTTTACGTCAATTATCAATGTTTGCTCCCATCGCTTTGGGTCAGGACTAACCGCTAGACTTATGCTGGATAAGATGCTGCTCAACACCATTGACTGACTGCGGCAGGATTCTCGGGTCGCGCTGTGTTGTGTTCGCTGCTGGAAGGTACTGGGCCGAAACCACGGGGTTCGACATGGCCTGGTTATGGGGGGGATAAGGACCAGAGGGAGGATAGTAGTAGCCCTGCTGCATATGGCCGCCTTGCGGATGGTTCATAAGCATTTGGCTGGGATGAAAAGCCATGTTCGGGCGAGCATGCTGCTGCGTCGGCGAAAGTTGACTGGCGTAGTAATGCTGCATGTGAGGGTGTTGAGGCATGTAGTAGTGAGGGTTTCCCATGGGCATCGTGGCCTGTCCGGGGAACTGCGTCGCCATCTGAGGCATTTGGGACATGATCGCCGATGAAGACGTGGCGGGGCTGAATCGTTGCTGGTGGTGGTGATGTTGAGGCTGGCCGCCAGGCGCATAGGCGCCATGTCTCATGGGAGCCTGCGGAAGTGCGTTCGCCACGCCGTTCATGTTGAAGGCGCCAGGACGGCCCTGGGGTTGCTGTGCCATGTCGAGTTGGGAGGAGAAGGCATGCTGCGGGGGGCCGTGAGGTTGTTGGTGGTGGTGCTGCTGAGGGAGCGTCGCGCCTTGGGCCTCCATTCTTGATTTCTCGTCAAGGATATACGAGGCGCTTACAACATTCAGGCCCTGGTGAGATTCCACAACCGGATACTCGTTGGCGTTGGTTGGGGGTTGAACATCTCCCATTTGTAATGTGTCTGGTGCGAACGGAAGCCGGTGTCTATGCTGCCCACAAACTGTTTCACCCGAGTTAGTAAAGTCCACCCAATACCCAAAGAACGGTGCCAACGGCGCCAAAAGTTGGTCCGTTATGTAGTTTATACCTTCGGCGACGGACTAGCCCAAGCCTCCGGGTGCTAAGTCGACGGCTCCAGCTAGGGCGAGCCCGGCAAGAGAATCACAGAGAAGATATGATGGACGTGTGATGTGATTCTTAGCGCCACAGAGAGATTGAGCTATTTGCGAAAGATGAGCGACTGCCCACGTTGTGGCCAATGTGGCTAGTTTGCACAGCCTCTGGAGGGAAAGGGGTTATTTTTTTCTCGTCCGTCTGGAAGGTCACGCTTCCGAGCGACCCAGGGTATGGGCGGCAGCAAACCCTGCTCCGGACGCAGAGGATGAGAGAGTGTGGCTTAATGAAATTCCTAGTAGGCGATCAGCTCGTGTGGGCGGCCAATACCGATGCAGAGAAGAGCCGGAAGCAGGGGTCGCGGTGTAGCCTTGAGTACCGGGGTAAACGAGGAGCTGCCGACGAGAGGACGGGACGAAGAGACGAGACGCGAGGGGCCAGGTTGCTAGATTAGGGCACTCCGGGCATGCATATCGTGTGGAGAGATGCGGCTTCTAAGTGGTACAATCGCAACTAAACGAGGACTGTCTCTTACCTGAAGTTGGAGGTGCTAACGCAGTAATTCGTTCTTTTGGGTCCTTCTTCCTGCGGAGAGAAGACAGACTTGATGTATAGAGCCTTTGTTGGATGCGAAACCGATGCCAGTAGAGCGAACGCGAGACGTAGGATTCGGAGAAGACGAACAAAGTTGGATACACTGTAGCGCGCGGAATGGCCAGTACACACAGCGTCGTAGTCCAAGAGGCAAGGAAGGAGGAAATACAGAACAGAGTAAGCAGAAAATGAAGATCGTGCCAGCAAGTTGGCAGCCAAAGTGGCGCAAGTGAGAGTCAATTTTTGACCGCACAATTCCCGGCGTGACCGTTCCCGTTTGGGTCCTTCTGTCGTATTCGAGTGATAGAGGCGACGCAAAGATTTGCTCAACCCTCAAATGTCCAATGATATTTATGAAAGAGGAAGAGAATAAGCTATCATGAGACCTGGGTAGTGTGAAAAAGGCCACAGAAGACAAGGCAGGGCGGGCGATAAGTCACCAGCAGAAAGGTGGCCAAGTTTGAGAGTCCGAAGTCTGGTGCCGTGTAGTCCAATTAACCAACTGCTGAACAATATCGCGCTGTAGACAGGCGGCAATAGCGACAGGGCTCTCCGATGAGCCAAGAGAAACGTTTTTGTGGACCTGGGCGTGCCGAAGGACCGCAAATGGGTAGGTAGCAGAGGAATTACTCCAGAGTTTCGACGCTGGGGGCGGGTATTATCAAAAGTGATGAGGATCGGGAGGCGGATTCGGGGAAGTGGTCAGTTGGAGGAAGTCGAGGGCAGCGGTCCGGGATGTAGACGGCAACAACTCTCTTCGCGAAGTATCCGTAGTCAAGGTGGTAGATGACGGATAGTAGACGTTGTCCGGGACGAGTGTACCCAGGGAGAGGCCGAGATTGCAGAGCCGTACTGGGCGTCCGTACCACACCAAGTTGTTGGAAGAGAAAGGGACGGAGCGAGGTGAGACTGGTGGTGGTTGACAAGGCGAAATGGGGACGGCCGGACCAGGTAGTGGGTTGAGTGGCGTTCGGGGAGGCGTGGGTTGATGACAAGCGAGGTGGAATTGGGAGAACAGACGCAGATGCGAAAAATGCAAAAGTTCATGGCTTCACAGCATGTCTGGCAGGCCGGATAAGTATGTACTCAGGCCAGACCAATTCAATCCATGTGGAACGGGGGTCGAAGAAGGGTCAAGAGGGGGTGATGATAGAAGAGGCGGATTGAGAGCTGCGGGTAAAGGGACGTCCTTGGATGTGGGAACGAACGGATGTGCATGGCAAGGTGCCCTTTCTGGAACGAGGAGCAGCAAATTGGATGAAGAAAGATGGGATTTTTTCTTCGGTTCTTGGCTGCCGCACTCAGATGTGCGAGGGACACAGATGTGGCCGAGTGGTCCTCACAGTTGACCGGGCCACGAACTAAAGTAGGCAAAGGCAAGCTTGGTTTGTTGGCGTCTGTCTTCTTGCAGGGATCTGCGTTGATGCTCTGGAATCCGAACCAACGGTTGAAAGTTCCTCTATGACCATGGAGGGTCAGAGAGAGAGCGAGAGAGCAAGCCAGGCAGAATACATGACAGATCAGAACACAGAAACGAAACAGGTGGACGCATGATGGATGCTGACCCAGTGTTGTGGTTTGCCACTTGACCCGCACCGCAGGACCATTTTCAGTGCCGGGATCCAATTTGGAGATTACCTTGGCCTGCTGATAGTCATGTACCTGCAGCTCCCTGAAAGAGGATCGGAACTGAAGAGAGAGGGGGGGGGGGGGGGGGGTTTAAAAAAAAAAAAAAAAATACAGGAGTATATTGACATGGAGATTGCCTGCTTCGATGTGGTGTTCTTGCCTTCCACTCGACTGTCTGGCCACTGAGCCTTTCCCAATGAAAGATTCGCCTCCAGGTACGTACTCCAAGAGGCACGCACTTTTACCTGGGTACCAGGTAAGGTAGGAGGTACTGCGCGAGGTACATGACTTGTACATGCGGGGTAAAGTGCCTAGGAGGAATCGACCATTGAGTTGCTGTTCTCTGTCCCCTGCCCTGCCCTGCCCTGCAGTTGCGAGGCTGTTGCTTTCGTTGCTTTATGTGTCGTCCATCACTTGATGGCTCGTCGAGAACATCTATTTGAGTGCATCTATTCGTAGCGATGGCAATCGTGCTATCAATGAACTACGATATCCCTGCCCATATGCAGGGAAACCGATGACCGCTCAGCAGATCGCCGTCTGCTTCTGGCTGCTCGTCCCTTTTGAGCTTCTAGAGAGCGTTTGGCCGCACCGCGGCAAGTCGAACCCCCAAGCCTCAATTTAGGCTTTTAGTCACCCGTTGTTCGAATGCTTGACGTGATCAGTCTCGAAGTGACATGATCAAAGCCTTGTTTGCTCGGGTATCCAGTAATCGAAATCCGGGGGGCGGCTATGCGCTTCGAAGGCCAATGACTGAAATGGTGTTTCCTTGGATTGCCACAGGAGAGCTCGATGACGAATGTAGCCGCAGAAAGGCATGCGGAGTTTATGCTCTTTGGAAAGTCGCTACATCGGAAGGGGCATGTGGGAAATGCTCCGTGTCTCTCTCCTTTTCCTTCTCTCCCGCTGCTATCACGCCCTCGTCAAGATAATTTGGAATGAAGCCATGATACCCACAACGGACCTGGGACAACTTGACCAGCTGCTGCCTCCTGAGGTCTCTAGCGCTCCCTTTCAAGTCAATGACGTGGTTTGAGCATGCCTAGTTCGGACGGCTCTTGTCCGACACTGAAAACTCTTCGAAGGGTAAACGCTCGGCGTACGCTGAGGCCTTCCGCCCATCGTCTCAGACGGACCATGAGGCGGCCTAAGCCAGCTCTGTCCGGCGCCGTGGGAACAATTGTCGCTCCTCTCAGTCCCAACAAGGGGCCCGGGGTGTAATCCCGCAAAGAACAGGCCAAGTGCAAGACCGAGTGCTGGGCCAGACGGCATCGGTGATATAGATGGTAAGTTGTCAAGCGGGGGTGTTCCCTAAGGCGGCGTATCAGTAGTCTGGAAAGCCGCGAAATACCCAGTCCATTCGAGGGAAGTCTTCGCACAATGCTGCGGTAAGTTTGCACCACCCCAGGCGTGGTAGGACAGGCCAGACCAGCCACCTCGAACCGTCAGCCGCATGCATGGCTGGGACCTCGGGAACTTGAAGGAGCCTCAGGTACCCCAGAAGTAGGTAGGGACTGGGGCGATTGATTGTCGTGTTGCGGGGAGGCCGGTGATCTAGACCATTCTCCCCTTACCCAGAGCGCATCTGGATTCTGACAGCAAGCATCTGTGGGCAATCTCTGGGCACGGGAGGCCTGCAACTTGCATAACATTCAGCCCACGCAGGTGGATTGGTGGTCTGACGTCTTTGGAGGCCAGGGCTGCTGAGGGTTCGCGAGCAGCAGTGACCGATGAAAGATAACCAAGGGCGGCTCAGAGTCCGACTCCCTTTGTCGGTTGGAGATGAAGCGGCCAACGTATGGTTGGAGATGGATAGAAAGAATGCGCTAAACAGGAGAAAAAAAGAGACAAGAAACTGCGCTGGAGAGCAGCGAGGACGACATCATAACAGGCGGGACAGCATCCTGCATTTCACCGCGTAAGGTCTGTATCCCGGATGTCTGGGGCAGAGAAGAATCGTCGGCTGAGAACATCATGGTGTTGCTTGATTTCTGAAGTCTCTTTGTCCATCTCGGCTGCAGCGTAGGTCAGTACCCGTACGCCAGGGGTAAGGTAGCAGGACAGTAGTTAGTATAAGAGAATGGGAGAAAGAAGGTGATCGGGAATATGGCGAATGCTATGCCTCCGTCAAAGTACCTACTTAGTAGGACATCAGTGCTGGACTGAATTGCTGTGGTGGAAGATTTCCAGTCCCAGTCGGGACCGGAGAGAGATGAAATGCGGTGCTTCAGTGTTCCAAACCTCAGTTCGGCCAGTCGACATTTGCGAATGGCGGCCGGTCCACGATAGGGTCCACTTTATCCCCACCATCGAGATACTTCACTACCTACCTAACCGTACCTTACCTAATGTAAGGTAAGCTCAGCGGAAGGAGTGACACCTGAAGCTCAAGTGGCAGGTGCGCATCGATGTCACTCCGTGTCATGAATTTCTCAAATTTCCAGTACACCGAGCCTACCTAACCCAGGGCAGGAATGATATGGACACCTCAACTCCACCTGCACCTCACATTCAGACGTAGGTGTCAGAGCACTTTCGAGAGCTACCTTTTGCTGAAGGTAAGGTATGGAAGGTGCGACCAAGCATAGGCACTTTGATTAGGTAGTATCCCTGCCTTAGTTCTTTTCCATCTTTTCCACGTCAAGAAACCTGAATCACAGGCTCAGAGAATCCATATGGCACCGTCTTAGTTGATCATTCCAGTACCAGTGTGATAATCAGATACCTTACCTCGTGCTTGGCCTGACCGCCCGAGGTATCCCTGTCTTGCCTCGTCTTGCCTCGCCTTGCCTTGCCTGCCCACTCGTCGCCTCACCTTTCTCAGTCTACCTTGATTGATTTCCATCTTCCTCGCTCTGGACCCTACCTGTTCCATTTGAAATCGACTGTTGAGGGTATTTCTTGGGTGGGGTAGACAGACACCAGTGAAAGTATGTACAACTCAGTTTCTCCTGTCTCTTCAATGTCCGCCAGATTCTCCGAGCTTCAGGTTGTCCGGAGAAAGTACCGCTGTACGTACCAGCCGTGTACCGGACTGGCCCTTGTTCGTCGTCCCCATCATCTCGACATTGAAATCCCTTCCCTCCAGCTGAGCTTGCCTTGCCATCCACGATCCTGGCAGATTGGACCCTGGCAACACCAATTTTTAACGACGTCTCAACATGGCATTCTCCTAACTTTTCGATTTTTAATTCTTCCCTGTCAATATCCACTCCATCCACTTCCATTACCCCAGCCCCTGCTCTCCTGCACCTCCAGGCCCCTCCAGCATCTCATATGTTAGCATGACAAGGGTCACAGTGTTACTGCCCTATGCGATTTCAGTTAACCCTGGT
This sequence comes from Colletotrichum sansevieriae, assembly GCA_026260285.1. Lineage (NCBI taxonomy): Eukaryota > Fungi > Ascomycota > Sordariomycetes > Glomerellales > Glomerellaceae > Colletotrichum > Colletotrichum sansevieriae. The sequence goes on from JAOQIF010000145.1 coordinate 77,003, forward strand.
AACAGTGGACTGACTCCCTGCCACGCTAACATATGAGATGTTGGAGGAGGTGTACTGCGTACTTCATACCACGGTCCACGGAAGGTCCCATCGCCTAGTTCAACCTTTTTCGCGCCGTCAAGCTTGATCCCTTCTCCGTCATCCATCGATGAATCTAAAGCGACAATGGCATTTCTCTGCTTGCTTCTGGTGCCTTTTTTGCCTGGACACATCAGCTCGAAGCGCCCGCCATCTCGAGTGCTTGTGGCGAACACCCTGTGTCAACTTGAGAGAGCTCCATCCTGCTTCTCATCCTGCCCGTGGAACCCTGGCCCTGTCCACTCCAGTACTTGCACACATCTACCAACTCAACTTGCGACGCCCGGAACCTTTTCTCCGCGTATAAGTATGTTGCTTCATTCACACTTGTTACATTACCAACCGCAGTGTTGCATGTCAACGTCGTAAAGACGTCGACCGCCGACTGTCCCTGGGCATAGGTGTGAACATGGTGCCGGGGAAGGGGGAAAAAAGGCAGCAACAGCCGCCGTCGCCTTGATCAAAAGTCGCAGTACCGTTGGGCAACGACGTATGCGCCGCCGAGGATTTCGGCTTGCCGGTGGGACGATTCGCCACCTCGACCAAAATTTCCTCATTGACCGGCGGCAATCATAACCCCTTGCGCTCAGAGATCTTCGTCGCATCTGGCACGCATCCTGCGAGCCGAGTCACTGCCTGCACCTGCTGCACCACTTCCGCATCATCGTGATCTGGGGGTGAGATCATTGTCAGAAAATCGGCTAGTACCTCGCTGCCCGAGTCGCCGCACAGGGTCCTCCACGCAGCATCACACCATCTACAGGCAGTGCGCCTGCACGCCCGCCAAGGGCTTGCCGTCGGATATCGATGTTACGCAGTAGGTGTGCTCTCCCATGACCGAAAATGACCGGATTACATTTAGAATTGGGAACTCAAAGAACTCTTCAGTCTCCGAACCCTTCTGCCGACTAGGCGCGCACGCGCGCAACATATGTGCTCCGAACGGCCGCTCGTAGATTGATATTCTGAGTGCCCTACTACAATTTCTGGGCGTCCTGTCATGCTATCCACATGAGAATCTCACTATGAGACCAAACACGACGACATTAGCTAATTTTTTCGTTACCCTTGGCTGAACATGGGTGGCAAAAAAGGCACCAGAAGGTGTCCCGTCGCAAGCTGGGCACTCAGCCCGTGGTTTATCAAGCCACCGCTTTTATTGCACTCGGATTACCACCGGATTACCTATCTACGCCCCAAGGTAGCTTGGCTTATGACTTGATCCGGAAGCAGGCAACAGCGTGAGAGCTTGTTGACACAACCCATTATTTGCGCAACAGCAAAGGTCGTTTTTCAGAACGACAACCCGAGTACACTAGTCGTCCGACACTGAAATATCGCTGCTTGATCTCTTCTTCACGAACTGGCGCTTGGCGACGATACGCGGTTATCGGCGAAAATTGCAAACCCGGAGAAGTGACATCCCGTCCGCATCTGATTCGAGCAGAGACAGCAGCACCAGGTTACATTCTTTTTCATGTTGTTGTTCTGCTCGCGCTTGTTCGCATCTCAGCCCAAATTTCGTCGAGTGCTGCAGGACCATCCCATTGCTCGCCCAATTCCCAGCGTCGGTTCGACACACATGACTGTCGCACGAATCCGCACTCGGTGGGCGTTTGGCACTTGGTATGGCAGCTCTGGGTTCACCTGGGTGGTGTCTTTCGGTGGCAACATGCCAAAGCCTCCTGCAGGAATCCTCTGCAACGCCCACAGCAAGATTAATTACGATGACCAAGGTTGTTGCGTATCCTCGGGCAAAGAGTGCCATTGCCATCAATAGCTGAAGGCGAAGATTTGAACGATATCTGGAGTTCGGATTTCTCAACTGCGCAAGTGAACATTCTGAATATGGCCACCGTAACTACGCACCCTGATTGCTTAAATCCACACCAGATGGAACCTCAGCCACCCCTAAGTAGAGTCTGCAGTGATCCTCTGCCAATCTCATGCACGTCTGACGATATTCTAGGACTCTTCAACCTAGAATCCGGCACATACGTAAGCCCGGACTAGACCCACCTACGAAGGGGCAAATCCACTGTGCTCATCATACTCGACTTCTGTGGGTGCCGGTGGTGGCTCTTTGGTGCGGGCGGTTGAGCTAACGCACTGATCAAGGGAAACCCTTACCAACACCTGGACCAACCTCTAGTTTATGTGCCTGCCGTCGCAACGGAGTAAGGGGGTGGGGGGGTTCAGCTCGTCAGGGCCATCCTGTCTCTTCGTCCAGTCGCCGCCGCAGGTGGCAAACAGACCACTTGTTTCATGTAGTGCCGAAAGATACGGCGGTGTTGTGGCTTTGTGGGTTTGGAGAAGGAGTTTCGATGAAGATCGTCCCCAGACATGGGCCTCAGAGCCACAAGCTCACGGTGCAGGTGGCTGACAAACTATTCGGCGACGTTAGCTATCAGCTACAGTTCTTTAATGCGGGTGCCTGGACTGGCCTGCAATATGTAACTCTGAATCTGAATTGCGCGTTTGTGGCAATAACGATACCCTAGCCACATATCACAGGGACCCTCCCCGAAGCCACGCCTGGAAGCACAATCGGATGAAGAACGCTGCGGTATCTGCGTCTCCTCGTTCAAGCTGCCAATGAACCTCGGTCTTGCTACTTGGTTGGACGGAAGCTCCGTCATTGGCCAATTCTATCGGCCTCGTTTATGAGATGCCTTCCCCGGCGAGACCGGTACGGTGTGGCAATACGGATATGGCAAATCAGGACTGGGCTCGCCCGGGCAATTCATAGATTAACTCAGATTACGGTACCGAGACGTCTTACATAGACCAAGCGCTCTATCAGGCGAGTGCCGCGACGACAACGGCGCGAGCCGAGAGAGCATACGGACGTCTCTATTCGTTCGTGATGATAGAGCCCGTGATATCGCAGGCCCCGCAATGACCTCCAACAGGTGCTAGAATCCAAGCTACCGAGTTTTCGCTTGCGGTCCTGGCGGGTAGATGAATATTCGTATGATTTGAGTCCGAGTTCTAGAAAAATCACTTACTCTTGAGGCTGAGGCAACGAGTAGATTGCCGTGAATTGACGCAAATGCGACCAGAGTCCGTCGGAGACAAACGGCCTAAGCTCACTGTCATGTCTGCGATGAACGCTTCCAAACTCCCCAACACTTCCATGGTTCTAGGGAGCGCAGCGATTTGTGCTGCAAATCTTCCGTATTCGTACTCATCTCTACCAGCTTCGACGCGCGGCGGGATGATTTGAACTACATGCAAACATCGCCATAGCTGGCTGACAGTCCGTAGCTTCGAATCATGCTATCCCGAAGAAAGTCCTGAAACCCAAGCGCCAGCCCGGATCAAAACAGTTGTCCGCATTTAGCAGAGTTAAGTACTAATTGTATAGAGTTCCAATGACAACAGCATGGGTAGTGATAGTGGGTGCAGGAACAATGGAAGGCGCATTGATGCACGAGACGTGGTTTCGCGAACAGTATTGGGTTAGCTGAAACGGTGCCTCGGTCATATCCGCTACTTGCCCTCTATTGTACAACGCCGATGCCAAAGTCGCGATAACATTCCCACGACCTCTTTAGTCCTTCTTCAGAGGTAAAAGGACCTCCTCAACCCCGTTCTTGGTGATAGTCATCATTTGCAGATGGTCACCGACCTCGATGTGCCTCTCCACAGCTCCATCAAACGCGTCCTTGACCAGGATCTCAGCCTCCTTCCGCTCCAGCGGGACGCGAGGACGCTCCTGCAGTGCGTGTCCGACGCCACTGCCCGGCACGTATTGGTTCTTGAAGTTGACTTGGTTGTCAAGAAAGGGGGTGATCAAGCTGGCAGCAGCTCCACCGGCACGACTCTGCTCCCTCTCGTAGCTGCCGACGGGGTCGTACGAGAAGACGGCACCGACACCGTCCTCGTCCAGGCCACCGAGGATGGCGTAGACGTAGTAGGGGAAGAAGCGTTTCTGGTAGAGGATAGTGGACAGGCGCTTGGCGCAGGCAGTGACGCTCATGGGCTTGCCGTGTCGATAGCGGTAGATCTTGCAGATGGTATCAAGGCGGTCCTTGAGGGCCTCGCCGTCGGCAGCGAAGCCGACCACCGAAAGGAGGATGGTGGCGTCTTCTTGTGATGAAGTTGTTCCGCCAATCTTGAAGACCTTCGGGGTGTATCTGGAGTTGATGCTGTAGCCGGAGGTGCTGCGGGTGTCGCCGGCCATGATGGCGAAGTCGGCACCGGCAATAGCTAGGGTCGATCCGCCATTGTCAGTGTATCTGTTTCCAGAGCAGTTAGTCTTGTGGCATCAAATTGAATGGGAGGCAAAAGCCAGAAATCGGATAGCTTCTTACGGGTTGAAACGGTGCTCTCTGAATTCACCGTTGGCGCTTTTGGGAGCATCGGAGACGGAGTAGTTCGGCCCGTTCATCAGGGGATTTTGGCTGAACATGGCAGCCATCTTTGCGGTGTTGTGAACGTAAGAAGGGAAATACAAGTCGTCAAAGTCGATGAGGATGTTTCGCTTTCGGGCAAGCAGGTTCTCGCGGATGGCAATTCGTTCGTTTGTCAGGGGCGGGGTGTTGTTACTGCGATGGAGACCAAGGCTGTGACGATGATGAATGAAGGTTTGGACCTGGTAGCTGGGAGCACGCGTCTAGCTGGCAGCCTTGCCAGGTGGGGAGGTGGGAAGGTGCAGGGGTAGCTAGGTTACCTACCTTACCCGGGATTTGATGACTAAGGCACCCGTCGCTCCCTTCCATTGGGAAGATGTGCTGCTGGTTGCGCGCAGGATGAGTGGCTTTCATATGAAGGGGCGGGCAATAGGTCACTCTGCAGCTGCAGTCTGATAACATCCTTACTACCTTCTGCACTGCTCCGAAGTGCCCCTACGATATCGCCAAATACGTTGAGACTCGTCGTCGACTCACGTTCGTATAAGGGTCTCACACCCTGATAAACTTGGAAATGACCGGCGACATTCGGCAGAAGGCGCTTGAGAAGATCGCGTCTCTGGCCGCAGCCAGCTCCAAAACATCATTCGACCGCTCTGATCTTGACCGACTGTGCAAAGCCACCCAGCCCAGGGGAGTGAATGGATATTCAGGGAGACAAGCTTCGACGAGTCTGGGTCGACAACCCATGGTACTGCTGCTTCCCAATTATGCTTCTCTGTGAGCATTCGTGTTGGAAGCAATGTCCAGCTAATTTGTTTGCCCCTTTCCCATAGACGATCCGCGAATTCGAGGTCTTGCTGTCGCTATGCAAAGCTGCACCTGCCATCCAGACCAGCCAGAGCGCCCAGAAGCTCGTTCATCAGCTGATTCCGTACATTCTCGAGGCACACATCCAGATCTTCACGCCGTCCCCCTTCTTCCGAAAGATCGAACCCTCTCCCACGGAGGCGCTCGCGTTCCACGTTACCGCTGCGCTGCTTTCGCTCGGCTCTCATTACGATGACTTGCACGAGGTGGTTTCGGACAATATCTGGGCTTTTATCAATGCCTGCGATCATGTCGCAGACCGCGTTGTGCCCCCCGGAGCAGATGACGAGGACCCCAACCTCGAAGATGCCATTAGGACGGCAACCATTGCTGTGTCGCTGCTAGGATTCCTCGATGCTGCTTCTGCGCAGGCAGATTTCTGGAGGGTTGGTGGAAGATACTCTTTGATTACCCGTTTCAGGGACATACTATCGCAGCCATTCTTGACTGCTGTCGAGACGGCCTTTTCCACCATCAGGAACGCCCCCTCCGCTGACCGACACGCGAGAGAATGGAAGAGATACCTACGTCATTATTCCGCTGCTGGACGACCCTTGGGAGCCATTCTACTGCAGAGGAGCTACATGTGGCTGGTGGTCTCCGGCACATCGCTTTTGGTTACCGACGCAACCCTCTTGCGCGGCACCCACATTCTCGACCTACTTATGTCAGGGGACGGAGCTTATAGGCCAGGCTCGCCGCGAAGCCCCGACGCCGACTTTCGATCCCTTGATATGTTTACCGCTATTGCCATGGAGCAGATGAACTACCTGGAAGCCACTGCCGATTATCTCCAGCTTGGATCTTCATGGCAGCAGCGACTTTCCTTCGCCGTGAAGTCAGCAACCCTGATCAGCTACCTCAACTGCACCCTCATTAATGAAGAGGCGGCTGATGTCGATAATCTAATTGGGTGGCTGGAAGAGACACTTGCTGATCCGCTCCAGATGGCGGACGAGACGCTGGCGGCAACTGTCCTTAGGTCTCTGGCTTTGGTCTGCAAGATTTCCCGCGGCTATGCTGCAACCGCAAGCAGGCTACTGCCGCGCTTCATTGTCCAGAGCGCACCCCACTCCCGTACCGTTGCGGTTGCTTCTAAAAGCCTAGCTTTTGTGTTGCAAATGCTATCGCATGATGCTGTGATCACAACTCTATACACGCTTGGCAACGTTTTGAGCCCGGGGTCCGATAGATCCGTGACCAATGGTACCAATGGCGACCTTGGATTGGACGGCGCAAATGCTCTCTACCCTAACCGCTATTCAACGGGCAGCAGCATATCTCTGGCTATCACTGGCGAGGAAGAAACCGCTGTGGTGTACGGAAATGTAGTCCAGGCCATCTGTGGCATTGCTACTGCTCGCAAAGATGACAAGATCACTGCATTGGCGCAATCTATGTTATTGCAAAAGATCGACAAGGTCAACAGCAATGTCGACGCTCAAATCATCAGTGGTGCCGCTGCGCTCGCTCTAGAGGGCGGCCAGCTTGAGTTCAGGTCGCTGCTGAAGGTTTTCTCCAGAATCTGCCACCTTGGAGTGGTCGATCACAAGGACTTCCTTCTCGTTGCAGTACGTCTGAACATCAAATCATTGCATGCTTAATCACTAATCCCCGAGAAGGTAATGAAAGCGCGTACCTATATATCAGCAAACCTCCACAAAGATTCGCCCCTGTACGAAATCTACTGGGAGCACTTGCTCGAAAGCATTATCTCTAAGGGCGATGTTCATCAGTCCAACCATACAAAAGAGGCCGATGTACAGCTGGCTGCTCGTGAAATTGCGGAACTGCTGCACCCATTGGCTGTTCTCATGTCTACCAACGACCTAGCCTTCAACTCGATCGCTGATGACGAGTCGCATTCCATGGTCAGAGACGCTTGGTTCAATATTGTTGTACATGGATTCACCACTCAGACGGATATGGGCAAGAGGTATCTCAATGAGTTGCGGGTAATGGCCGTTCATTCACCGCCCTTGGTGGCTGAACAACGCGGAGAACAGATTGAGAGCGACATCGAGCTGAACACTGTCCTGCGCCGTGGCATGAGCAACGAAAGAGAGATGATGCAGAAGAGACAGCTGGCGGACTTGATCCCCAACAAAGCCTCAGATATCAAGGGCTTGAGTTACCGGAAGGTTATCTTTCTGCAAGCAGCTTACTTAGTTGAGAGCCTCCGCGCCGATGCTGGTGACTGCACCAAGGCTCTTTCTTACTTCTTGGAGCCAAGCATGCGCAAGGGGGAGGTTAGCAGCACCATGGAAGGCATTGCTGCTGCAGTTGTCGACAAGTATCTACGCAAGACCCTTGGCGGCACTGATGTCACGTTCTCTGCGCAGTACGCAGCAAGCCAACTCGCAGCCATATTTTGTGGTTGCTGTCATCGGATCGAGCGTGTCCAGCAAGCCGCCTTTACTTGCGCTGACCGCATCATCACTCAAGTTCCTTCGGCTCTGTGTCACAGGTCGTCTTTGTTTGCTCTTTTGGAGCTTCTTTCTCTCATGTGGTCAAGTTGTCTGGAGGCCGAAACGGATCTGTATGCGCCACGATCCAAGTTCACCTCTAGCCTTGGAGACGTGTCTGTGGAGCTTTCGGACGACTATACCTTCCGCCGCCACACTCTTGATGTTCTTAACCGGAAGGCAAAGCAATGGGTGTCCAGTGTGATTGGTCTGGCCCCCCTTGATATCAAGGGACTGTTGCAGACGTATCTATCCGAATTCGACGACGAAGGCGCTTACGGGCACATATCTCTTGGTCGCTCTTTCGCAATTGAGCTCGGCTCTCTCATGCCCTCAACGGACCAAAGACTATCTTCTCTCGACCGCGTCGGTGACTGCAACATCAATACCGGCTCCGACTTCGTGGCTCAGTACACAACTCGACAAGAGTACCGATACGGTGAGACGCTGCCTGATCGTGGTAACGAGCTGGTGAGCTTCATGCATTTGAACCGTAGGTCGTCTTTCTTGCAGTCATCGGTCTCATCTGCTAGCGAGAGCGCCAACGCCGCTACCGCTCTCGCCCACGTCGAAGCACGCATCAAGAGCAGGAAAACCACTGCCTTGAACGAGGTCCGCGACATCTTGCGCCGCGCTGCGGCTTTGCTTTGCCGCAGTAGCCGGGACGAGTGTGCTGTTGCCCATCACCTCGTCAGCATACCTTTCGCCATGTTCACAAAACAGTCCATCAAACTTGGTGTTTCTCTCTGGCTGGGTGTTATTAACGAAAACCCGCGCCTTGAGCCAAGACTTCTCACTGAGATCGCCCAACAGTGGGAAATGACTATTCAAAAGGGATTGGGTCTCTTCAATAAGTCAATGTCGTAAGTGGACTGTTTTCGTGGTCTCAATCTCGTCTAACACCATCATAGGCATCCTGACCCCTTTTTCCTCAAGGAGGAGTTCGCGCCCAGTGATCTGGAGGCATTGGCCAAGCGCAAGCAGCAAGTGCACAACTTGCTGTCGCCGCACATGCGTTTGCTGCAATTTTTCGGGAGTCACTTCAACGCAACCCGGTTGGGTAGCCCGGATGTACAGAGGATCTTCTTGCGTATCCTCGATGTCACCCTCGACGCTGTGCGAACATCAACGCCTCATCCGATGGCACGAGAATTGAGATTTCAGATTGTGCTGTTCGGACTGAAGGTCCTGCATGTCTGCACCACAATTGGCGCCATCGCACAGTGGAGGCTGAAGGAGAAGATCCTAACGGCCGCCCTTAGCTGGTTCAGGTACGCGCCGCGATGGTCTTTCGGTAGCAACATCCTGCAGTTGAAGACGGAGCTTCGTCTGTTGACCGATATTATGGCCGCATTGAAGAGCGTGTCTTTCATTGGCTCCAATGCCGTGGATAGTATAAAATCATTGCAGGCGAAGGAGCAGCTTCTGGTCTTTCTCCTGGAGAGTGAGCTTACTCGGTTAGCTGTGTGGGTACATCCGCTTGGCGAAACTGGGAAACCATCGGCATTAACTACCAAGGCTTCGGTCGAGAACGCGCTTTCCCCTCTCATTAGGGTTGCATGGGCTGAAGACCCGTCCATCGCCATTGAGCTTGCGACTCGATTTCCTCATCCTCGTATTCAACGCGAGGTTAGATGGTTGTTGATTAACTTCCCTCAAAAGGCCATATCTGAGCCGGAGGCCTTGCCAATTCTCTTGGGTAGCTCCCTACCGAGCGACGTCAGTTTTCAGCTGAAGGTAAGTATACGTACTTCCGACTACAATCTCGGTGCTGACTGTTGCAGTTCTTGTTGTTCTGGTCGCCAGTGAACCCCATCACAGCCGCCACCTACTTCCTCCCCGCCTACAATAACCACGCGTTCCTCGTCCAGTATGCGATGAGGGCATTGGAGAGCCACTCCAGCGATGTGACCTTCTTTTACGTGCCGCAAATCGTTCAGACCTTGCGCCACGATGCACTTGGCTATGTTGAGCGGTATATTTTGGAGACCGCACAGTTCTCGCAGCTGTTCGCCCACCAAATCATCTGGAACATGAAGGCCAACGCCTACAAGGATGATGACGCGACAATTGTAAGCTATACCCAGCGTCGATCATTTGTATGCGAAATTAATCGTTTGACAGCCTGACGCCATCAAACCCACGCTCGACAACGTCATGGAGAAGATGATCTCAAGCTTCTCCGAAGTTGACAGGACCTTCTACGAGCGTGAGTTTGCTTTCTTCGATGAAGTCACGGGCATCTCAGGCAAACTGAAGCCGTACGTCGGTAGACCGAAACCCGAGAAGGCGCAGAAGATCGAAGAGGAACTTCGCAAGATCAAAGTCGAGATTGGCGTGTACCTTCCCAGTAACCCCGATGGTGTTGTCATCGGTATCGACCGAAAGTCGGGCAAACCCTTGCAGAGTCATGCCAAGGCGCCGTACATGGCAACCTTCCGCATCAAAAAGGCGAAGGGAGGCCTAAATGAAGTCAACGAGATGCTCGAGGAGGCGCATAAGAAGGATCAGCAGCCCCAAGAGGCCACTATTGAGGTGTGGCAGTCCGCCATTTTCAAGGTCGGCGATGACTGCAGACAGGATGTTCTCGCACTGCAGATGATTGCCGCATTCCGAGGCATCTTCCATAATGTCGGCCTGGACGTTTACGTTAACCCGTACCGTGTGACAGCTACGGCCCCCGGCTGTGGTGTCATCGACGTGCTGCCAAACTCGGTTTCTCGTGACATGCTTGGACGCGAGGCCGTCAACGGTCTTTACGATTATTTCATCTCTAAGTATGGAAACGAGGACTCCCTTCGGTTCCAGCAGGCGCGCAGCAACTTTGTCAAGAGTATGGCGGCTTACTCGATCATTTCGTTCCTCCTCCAGTTCAAGGACAGACACAACGGTAACATCATGATTGACGATGCCGGCCATATCCTGCACATTGACTTCGGATTCTGCTTCGATATCGCGCCTGGCGGTATAAAGTTTGAGCGCGCGCCGTTCAAGCTGACGCAGGAGATGTTGGCCGTCATGGGCGGAAGCCCTCACCACCAGTCGTTCAAGTGGTTCGAGGAGCTCTGTATCAAGGCCTTCCTTGCATCCCGACAGCACTGCGAGAAGTTGAGCCAAATCGTACTCTTGATGATGGACTCTGGTCTGCCGTGCTTCAAGCCCGAGAGTGTGCAGCATTTCAAGGAGCGCTTTGTTTTGGAGCGCAGCGAGCGCGAGGCGGCCGACTTCGTCAAGGATTTGATCCGCAGGAGCGCAAACAGCTACTCGACGGGCGTGTACGACCAATTCCAGCTCTTGACCAACGGCATCCCTTACTAAGGGAGTCAAGAAACAAAGGGGTGAGGGGAGGGGTTGCCGATATTTGTACAGGCTGCAAATCCTGCTTCATTGTCATTGCTAGATGTCGTTCGTTGACTTTCCTATGATGTTACACTCCCGCGATCAAGGCGGTTTCTATTGATATTATACACTCATCATGATGGCGCACCTCTCGTCCAGCGCACACTCGCTGCATAATAACACCCTGCTTTCTTCCGCGTTCATGTTGTTTGTTTTTTCGCCTTCGTCGCTCCTGATGCATTTGCTGAAACTTGTGCCCGGGTTTGGTCTCCAGATTGAAGGCTCGATGGGGCCCAGCACGCCGATCGATCGTTCTACCTTCGTCGGTCGCTTGCAACACCAAGCAGCGCCAGAGATGGTGCAAAAAAAGCCCAAAGCCATCTTTTTTGTTTTATTCAAAAACAGATAAAGAGCCAAACCAGAAACTCCGATTTCAAAAGACCAAAAATGTTACCTCATCGCCGGAGAATATGCAAGATCCACCTGAAATGCTGCTCTCAATTTCCTGACTTTTGCAATGCCGCCGCCTCCGGTTTAATGTGAACAACCCTGGCTTAGTTGTCAATACTTGCGCGAGCGCCACTTGCACTCTTCCTGCTTTTCCAAGGCAACACGGAGATGATCTGCATGAACATGTCCGATGCAAATTGAATGGTGTTGTCCGGTTCATCGGCAGCCCCTGAGAAGTGACAGCGGCCGCCGGAGAAGACATTGTCATTAGTTGTCATCGGCGCTTGATTTGTACTATTGGGTGATGTGCGTGTCGACGTTGTAGGTAGCGTAGTCCACATGCACGAAGGCGCGATCGACGATGGGGACCGACTCGAGGAAATAAGTCAGCACTTCACTGAGATCGTGGCTGTCTTTCAGGGGCATGTTGGCCGAAAGGACAATGTCGACCTCGACAAAGAGCTTGTCGCCGGCGTGGTAAGCGCGCAGGTTCTGGATCTGCTTGATTGACGTCGCAAATCGCATGGTGAGGTAGAGCACTATTTTTAATTTCGAGATCAGCCCTAGCCACTGAGGTTGTCAAGTCTTCGAGATGTAAGTTCCAAGCCCGGGAGGCGACACCGCCCATTAGTCGTGGATGTTCAGGGACGGCACTTGAGCACTTGCACAGGGAAGCGCGTCAAGAGGAGAGAAAGCGCACCCGAAAATAAGGATGTGGCAAGGGGGCCCTGAAGCAGCATAACAGGGTCCAATAATAGCAAATGTGGGGGAGACGAAACGGTAGGTAAGGATACTCGGGAGGGCAGAGAACACAGGGATGACACAGAGGAAGAAAACACGCACAAAGATTTCTCTCGTCCGAAGTCGCCGAGAAGCCCGTCAGATTGCGAACATGGTGGGCTGAAGTCTGGCTCCAGTTGATAATGACGACGAGGGAGAGGAGCAGACCGCCGAGTGCGTCCATCCACCAAATCTTGGCGTAGTAGCCGACGATGGGGAAGAGGATGGAGCCGGCATTGAAGATGACATCCGTCATGGCGTCGTCGGCCCTGCAGATATTGTTAGTAACCCCGGCTCCATAATGCGCTGATCGGGGGTCGGCGGCGTAAACAACGTTTTTGTGACGAAGGAAGGGGCCGCGGCAGGAGACGAGTGCGACTTACAAGGCTCGAACGCTGGAGTTCTTGATAAGACGGCACCACAGCCAGCACAGGCCCTTGATAACGACGGTTCCGACCATGATGGATATGGCCGGAATGCCTCTGTTGTTGGGGTCCGGTCAGCGCGGCTGCAAGGCAGCGGAGTGGAACTGGGGAAGACCAGTAGCAGTGCGACTCACAGTTGGATAATTTCGTGCTCAGGCGACATGAGGCGCTGTATGGCTTCTAGTGCGACCTGGCAGAAGGATGTGACCATGACGATGGAGAAGACCAGAACGCCAAGAGGCTCGAGACTGTGGCGAGTCAGCACGCGGCCCGGGATGCAATGCGGAGGTGATCACGGAACGCAAACGAAAATGAGACAACTTTTCCTCATCTTTTCGCTTTTCGATACTTACCGCTGTCTGCCGACGGGGTAGGAGTGTTGGTCATTTTGGCTTGCGGCGATGAGCCTGGTCGTGGTCCATACAATTGCGGTACTGAGGAAATCAAGAACGGCGTCGACCAAACTGGCGAGGACGGAGACGGAGGGTACGGAAAAGACGACGATGATTTTTCCCAGAAGCAGAATGCCGTTGGCGATGAAATTGACCCAAATGGCGACGGTGACGATGGGATTGCTGCTGTCGAGATCGGCGTCCTCAAGCCAAGGGATTTCGGGCTTGGGGGCGTCTGCGTCTTCGGCTAAACCTTCCTCCTCGTCGTGACCGTTGAGCGTCAGGAGTGGGGTGGCTTCGGTGGGCTTGAAGATGTCCTTGGGCGTGCGTTTTACCTTTTGCTGAATGCTGTTTGCCGAACTGCTGTGCTCCGTGCTGCTGTTTTGGACTGAAGCAGTGCTGCCGTAGCCGGGGCCGCCGCCGCCGCGCGAGGGAGGAGAGGTAGGAGTTGGCGATTCTTCGGTGATTGTTTGGGGTACGTCGACCGGACGGTATGCTGAGGCGTCTAGGGCTTGGTGATACTCGTTGAGCAGGTCGTGGGGCACCGAGGAGTCCAGGAGCTGGTCGATGAAGAGATACATGCGAATGAGGTCGTTGTTTCTCTCGTAGTATTCGCGTCTTAAACAATTGACAGTTCGCGTCAGCATTCCAACTCCCGACGGTCTCTGGCATTCTCCATTCCCCCTTCTCTCTCTCTCCGTCTCTCTGTCTCTCTGTCTGTCCAGGAGTTGATGGTAGGTGGGAGGTAGTAGGTAGTAGGTTGAGCCGTCGACGCATTGGCAGCGGCGTGACGCAACATCATATCGCACACACAACAACTCACATAGGCTTTGACATTTGCTCAAGCTCGGTCTCTGTCTTCCAGTAGCGTTCCCATTGATAACGCGGGTTGCTGTTTCCGATCAGACGCATGCTTCTCATCTGAGGGCCGAAGATGATCTCGCTGAGGCGGCGCTCCTCGGCTGCGGAGCGGCGGTGGTCGTCGTCCGAGTCTCTGTGCAGGAAGCCCAGCAGCGACTGGTTCTCAAGGGCTGCTTCTTCATCATCGTGGCCCAGCTGGTGGTACCCGGGACTTTTCAGCGACTCGCGCAATGTAGCATTGGAGCGGTTCCTGATGAGGCTGACCAAGGCGCCTTTCCCGTTCGTAGCCAAGGGATACGGGTCATGATCTGGGTTGAGGACCGAAGGGCGCTTGAATGAGCCGACTCGAGGGCTCGAGGCGCGAGGAAGCTGCTGCGGCGGCGGCGAGCTCATCTTGGCCAGCGATTGAGGAAGAATGACGACTAATTGTAGATTTGGACGATGGTGAGACTGAGTGGATAACCAGAAAGAGGGACAATGAGAAAGAAGAGAAGGCGGGAGAGAAGAAGAGGGAGAAAAGAGAAATCCTTGCCGACGGTGGGCGAGGGAGGAGAGCCAAGATCAATTAATAGATGAGATTGATAATTTTGGCTATGGTTGAAGATGGGACCTGGATGGTCGGTCTCTTTTGGGTCTGAGTGACTACTTAGTCTGGTCCTTGAGAGGAACTGCGAGCCGAGCAAGCTTGCTAAAGTAGGTAAGGTAAGGTGTACCTAGAGCTGCCTGACGCTGATCCGGAGCTGTGATTCGACGGGATGCAGAACGCTTGGGGAGCTCGACGCCACGGGCGTTGGCAGACCCGACTAATGTTGTATCGGCGGAAGTGGGCTGCTGGAGTTATAAGCTGCCCAGTAGCCAGAGAGCCCGGAGGCGCGCCCGCCGTCTGCTGTCTCCTTGAAGACGCCCTGGAAAGAAACCTTCCAGGCACTTGCTCCCCCCCATGCTACCTTCTACCACCAACCCTTACCTCGCAGTATGGCAGATGCCTTAGATACCTGGCATGGTAGCCACTCCCGCTTCAACTCAAACCCCCACCCCCAACTCTTTCTTTCCTCCTTCACAGTAAACGCTGCACACAATTTCAACCTGACATAGAGACTCAGGTACGCAGGGTTTTTCTTTCTCTTCGACAACCAATGCTCTTGGCACCATCTCCTGTTTCCATTGCTCGCTTTCCGTCCTCCTTCCCAGCTGAAGCTCCAAAATGAAATGGATCCCCCAACACAGTCGAGACTCTCCCACTCTCATAAGCTGCCCAGGGCCCTCGTCACCTCGCGCCAATTTGCTCTTTGAGCCGGTGTCGGCCCCTCCGCAAAGTCCAACGACCAGATGCTCACTTATTGCACAGCCCAAGACGGCACAAGTCAGACTGGGTTGGACCTTTGAGCTGCCGGGTTTGGTGACTTCATCGCATAACTTCCGCCAGTGCCCACACGCTCTTGGCTGGTTCCAGTATCCGTTCGGCTGTAATTGTAAGGCGAATCGCTGAGAACGGTCCTTGAGCTCTCATCGCATCGGGTATCATTTGCAACCTGGAACTTGCCCGCCTCGCTTTGGATGTCGAACTAAGTTATCCGAACTTCGAGTGCACAAACTTCGCAGAGGGAAGCTCTACTCGATCGCGCCAAGATGAGATCAAACAGCAACTGTTTGCTTTCGCTCCTCCTTTTCATCCACATCTTTCTCATTTCGTAAGACTCTTGGACGCGGGGCGCAGCATGCCGGCAAGGACAGTCACGGCTGCAAAAGGTCTCGAGTGAGAAAACCTGCCGTCTCGATTCCCGCACAGCAGAATGACTCCTCACTCGCTGTACAACCCTTGCAAGGCCACATTTGTTTGTTTCTCTGGTGTAAGTCAGCAAAGCCTTGTTTCGAAGACCAAATGCAGTTTCGCAACTAAAGGAGGGGAATTATGAATAAAACAACCATCCAAATATGTAGTCCGATTCCTGATAGCTTTTCGTCGCATTCTTGTCGGCTTTGTGAACCAGGTAGGCTCAGTCGCAAATCTACAATTCTTAGATGTGGCCCCCAAGCTGACGACATGCAGAACCCAGCAGAGCCTCATCGAATTACAGCAACTTTTGGCGAAGTCGTCGACAGCCGGTCTTTTGTGCAGACCGCACGGTGACCCGCATCGGCATAGCGTACTTGGGGACTTTGAGCCGATCAGTTCTAATCTACATCATCAGCACGACAACTTGGACAGCGGCTGTTATTGCGCCTGCTCCCTGACAGTTGCAACCGCGATTGATTCTCATTCCGTCTTACCATTTCTCTGCTACGTTTCTCATCGCTGAGCATGACTTCACTAACCATGGTCTGCACAACTGCAACCGATTCCCTAGACTTATTCAAAGAGCAAGAGGCAAACTCCATTCTCTCTGAAATGCGCCGCGTGGTGCATCGCATGAGTCGCACCGGAAATTTGCATCAAATCGAATCACTCCTTCCTGGTCCTATAGTTCTCGACGTTGTTCCAGAGTCTCTCCTCTTTGCCAAGAGTCCGAATTATGCCGAGACCGCGAGGTCCATCTTTGAAAGTGAAAAGATTCGAGTGAAGTCAACAAGCTACAGCTAGCTGCTCTCAAACAAAATCGTCGATTGTGTTTGTGTGGAGGACAGAATGGACGCTGCAATCTGCGGCAGGTCTCAACGAGTTAGTTGACTTCGAAAGGGTTACCGCGGACGACAGGAAATGCGTCCCGACGTTGTTATTGCCTCCATATATGTGTTTAGTCTTCAGTCGATACGTCTATGTGCGAATACGCGCTGGCAAGTTGGCTCCATCCATGCATTCCATTGGCGTCATCGCAACCAAGCAATTATGTAGCCTTCCCATATATTACCGGCGTATTTGTTGTATGTTCACTTGGAAGTAAACGCCGCCTCCCTTGCTGATATATTGAGATCCGGACTTCACAAGAACGCCCACTTCAGAACGTGAGGAGCCCGAGACTCGAATCACATTCGTCTCTGTGTCTGAATAGATCAAGTCGACTGAGCCGTTGGGGTATTATTTTGTATTACATGTAATGATTCGACACCTTGCCCCCAGCTGTATGCTCTGGTGCCAGCCTCCAGTATTTCCGACCTTACTTATTCCACATTCATGATCGTGTTCGTCATGTAAAGACAAGAAATACCCCCCCCCCCCTTTCTCCAAAACAGCGAATGTGGCTACTTTTAAGGCCCTGCCTAGAAAACGCACGTAGACTCTCGAAGAAATGACTCCAAACGCTTCGCTGATGCAATTTCTTGGGGTCGACCCATTATTATGGAAATGATCGTGTGATGTTGTAGCGAACTGTGTGACTAGCCCACTGTCTCGGGACTTGGCTCCGTGGCTGGATCTTCTGTGCTTGATTTCGTCTTGGAAGAGGACGATTCTTCAACAGATGAAAGATCAGGATTCAGCAATGGTTTGTGTTCCTAATAAAAACCATCGTTGGCATTGCTCCGTGAGCTTGGCGTCGATTGAACCGAGCTCGTGTCGCTCGGTGTGGGCGGCTCGACGACCTGACTCTTGATTGTCATGATCCATTCGTGCTGCAGCAGTTCCACCGCGGATGCTCTCTTCTTGGGATCCCTGGTGAAGCACCGCCTTAAGAAATCGATGCCCTGCGGGCTGAGTTGGTCGGTTGATGGCAGCTGGGGCGGATTGCCCTGGGCAATGTTATACATGATGGCCCATTCGTTGTCGAGATTGGCCCAAGGTCGGCGACCTGTGGCCATCTCCAGAATGACGCATCCTAGAGACCAGATGTCCACAGAACCCGCCCTGCCTGGGTTTTCACCCTTGATGACTTCAGGCGACATGTACATTGGTGTCCCCGTCATGGACTTGTTAGGTTTTGTGGCGGTAATATCTTGTACAAGCGTCTTGCCTTGCCTTGCAATCACCTTTGCGGCACCAAAGTCGACATACTTGATTATACCGTTGTGGTCGAGGAGGATATCTACGCAGTCGTTAGTGCATGTTGTAGAGTTTCCCGAGTTGGAAATTTACTTACTCTCTGGCTTAATGTCACGATGGGCAATACCGCTCTCATGTAGGTAAGCGAGACCCTCGAGCAGCTGCAATGCGTAAACCATGGTGACTTGCTCATCCTCAATACGACCATGCTCCAACAAGTTCGCAAGGGAGCCGCCTTGGCAGAACTCCATGAAGATGTACACTCTGTCTCGGTGAACTTCGATACCATAGTACGAGACGACGTTGGGATGGTCGAGTACCTCCAAGACGCCCATTTCGTCCTTGATCTGCTCGGCAATCGTTGGAATGAGCTTGGGATCCTGCAGACGGATCTCCTTGACCGCCATCAAGTGGCCAGAGTCCAGGTTCATGGCGGCGTAGACGTTGCCAAAAGTGCCGCCGCCCACAAAGTGACCCTGCTGCCATCGCATCGTGATGTTCGTGGCCGAGCTCGAGAGGTATGCAAGTGAACGGTCGACCTCGTTATTGCCCTCGAGCACGCGACCAAGCGCTTGTCTTTCGGCCTCTTTTGCTTTACGGATCTCGTCCACCTTGTCAATCTCCTCCAGCCTCTGTTCCGTGATCCATTTTGAGGCTTCTTGATCGTCAAGCATCCTATTTTTATCGAGACGCTTAAACTGACCTACCAAAGCCTCAATGCGCTCCTTTTCTGCTTGGGCGGCAAGGTTGGACCTCGCACCCATGATGTCGAAGTGCGAGATTAGGAGAGCCATGCATCCGGCCACCTTAGCTCGAAGTCTTGCATATTCATCCTCGCCGAGAGCCAAGATGTGTCTTCCTCGTGTCATTCCCATGGCGAACTCCAGAGCCAGGACCGCCCATCGGAACGTCTTGCGATCCGATGCGATACAGTCGTCGCAAATGAAGCTGACCCAGTCCAAGGCGAGTTTGGTGAGCTTCAGGTTGTTCATCTGTTTTCGATTACTGTCCATGACAAGCAGCGATCGCTGACCGAACTCTGTTGCGAAGACGAAACAGGTCTGAATGAGTTCCTGAACCTCTCTGCCTTCGGTCTGCTTTCGGATGATCTCGACACTGTCCATGAAGTTGTTAGACAGCTTATATGCGACACGCCTGATTTCCATCAGACGTGTATTGACCTTGTGCAGGTTCGATCGCTGCTCTACAACGAGGTCAACATGCATGTCCACAGCGTCAATGAACGCTTTCCTGGCGTTGGTGAGCCTTGCTTGTGCGCCAGTAGCGACGAGTCTCATGTGCCCCTTCTTGAGATCAATACTCCGTTCCCGAACAGAGAGTGGCACGATATCCCCGAACCAGTGCGGCGTGCTTTCCGGGCGCAGAACTAGAAGGTAAGGGTCTGTGGGGTCCTCGTTGAACTGTTCTGGCGAGCTGAGGCCCAAGATGGAGTGGATTGCGTCGTGTCTTTCGAGCAAAGAGGGCGATGCCATGATGAATATGCCCTCTTGCTCGTAGAGGTCGGTGAAGACCTGGAAGTGGCCAGAAGAAATGAGTCTGTCGTAGAACTCCTGAAGCTTTTCGTGGTCGAAAGCTATGCTAAAATCGGACGCGTTTTCGTAGTTCTCGCTCAGCATCCTAGAGAATCGCTGCAGCATCCGCTGCCTTACTCTGACGGAATCGAGACACTGCTTGTATCTCTTACTCATCTCGGAAGTGCTCTCCTTCGGCTTGACCTGCAATTCCTTCTCAAAGGTCACACTCAGACGGTTGATGGCTTTGAATGTCAGAGAGCTAAACTGCTCAGCCACTTCGACGTCACCGCCGAGGAGGTGGCTGCCGATATCATTGGCAAAATCCCACTCCTGGAAAAGCAACTCAGCTTCCTTGAAGGTGTTCTTGTTTCCGCTAAGCTTCCAATTGAGCATCTTGAAGTAGTACTTCAGAGCGTCAAGGACAACCTGATCAAATGATTCATCAATGCACGGAGGAAGTTCCCAGCCCGGCTCGGGTTGCGTAACGGCGAGACATTCCAATTTGATGCGGATTGCCAGCTTCAGAAGCAACTGAAATTGGCCAATCATCTGATCCTGCATCATGGGATTTTGCTGTGCGGACTCCTTGACCTTCTTAGCGTAAGCGAGTCGCATCTTGATAATCTCTTCAATCAGTCTGGACGGGAAACTGATCAACGTAAGCAACTCTTCGATATACGGAGGAAGATGGCGTTTCTGGAAAGCGGCGAAATTGCGGATCAGAGTATCCTTCGACTTGTTGATGACGGTAGATATTCCCGGCAACATGCCCTTGTGTGCGTCTTTATCCTTTTCGTCGTCAAACTCCTCGTCATAGAGAGACTTTAGGCCATCCTCCTTCATCAACCGGTCGAGGAACGAGGTCTCGTCCGTGATGCCGTTGCCGACCGGGGAGCGCTGCCGTGTCCGTGTGAAATCCAACTCTTCGTTGCCAACCCACTTTTTGAGAATTGCCAACTCCGTGTTGATGAGTTCGTTGGTGTTGTACCAGGAAATAATGGATTCCGATGCCTCGTGGAACAATGGCGAGTTGGCCGACGGGTGCTCGGCCGCCAACGACGTCCACGACGGATACAAACTCTCGGCCTTGTCGATCTTCTTCACCACGTCCTTGACCTGTTCGTACGGGGGCTTTCCAGCCTCGCTCTCGCCCTTGACGGAGAAGTTGATAATCTCGTCCAAGGTGCGGTCTAGTGTCGCGCGAGCTTCCTCGACCATTCGTCTTTGCACAGGCAAGTGTCTCCCACATACTTTGGATCGAATCCCCAACCACAGCTCTGCCTTTTGCCCACTATTTCCTACTGCTGTTTCGTTAGACCCAATCAGCCTCTTCTTTTCTTGCCTGACAACATCTCCAGTCAGAACGGCTTCCAACATGCCGTGCCATTCTAGTCGTTCCCGATTAGCGGGGTCCTTGAGGTCCTCATCATTTGGTTGTAAATCGTCATTGCCGTAAAACATGATGGTTTCCTGGTCGTACCGGTCGTCGAAGGGTCCCTCGGAGGATGGCGTCTCCCCTTCGGAATCGGAATCACCGCCCTGACTCATGCCGTTCGCGTAGCCGTCGAAGGGATACCCATCACCGTGATCCCGGCGCAGTCTCTGGACGTAGGCTCTCTCCTGTTGGCGAAATCTCTCGCTCGGGCGAGGACGGCCCCTCGAGGATGCTCGAACGGTCTCGACGAAGGACGCAGGTGCCTGGGGCTGGGGCCTTCGGTGGGCGGCAGGGGCGTATGTGTTGGACGGCGTCCTCGCAGGGGCGCTGGGCCTCTGAACTTTTGTTGCGGTGGTAGTCGTGCCGTTGGTATAGGCGGCATCGCCGTCGCTGGCATTGCTTCGTAGACTTCGAGTGGTACCACCGTTGGCTATGGTAGCTTGAACCAAGTTGGACATGGAGCCGACCTGTCCCTCGGAGTACCTGGCGAGCGTACCGACCTCATCTTGGCGCTCGAGGGCGTGCGGGTCGTCGGGGTGGGAATCGGCAGACGAGGCAGAGTTGTCAGAGTCGACGGCGACGGGGAGAGGACGATGGGGCATAATCTCGTGTGGGCGCAATTCGTCGTCGCCGTTGGAGAATCGCACAGCGCGAGGGGACGTCTCGGTGGACATTTTGCCTGGATGTATATCGGTTGGGGGAATCCCTGGCGGCGTGATGGAGGAATTCCCAATACAGACGTGGTTGCCCGGCGCGCCTCGGTCTATCGCTCAGCACTGCAGCTGCGTGTGGAGCCTCGTCCGAAGAGAAGCAGCAGCAGTAGCAGCAGCAGCAGTAGTAGCATGCAACGAGGAGGCGACCGAAACGCAGAGCCCTGCCAGCCGACCGTTTGGGACGTGATTGGAACGGAGATTAGGGTGACATGAGGCGACCGTATCCGTGTGGGTTGGGTGGGAGGAGAGCGGAAGCGACGGGCGTCTGGGACGATGAGTGCGATGATACGATGGCAAAAGGCGGGATCTATGCGAAGCTAAGCCGAATGTAATGTCTCGAGAGCGAGCGATGTTGGAGAGGTAATCGGTTGACTGGCCTCAGCGTCGTCGGGGTAGACGGCGCGGCGAAGGTTAGGAGCGGCAGAAAAAAAAAGAAAGTACCGCGCCGAGGCTGTGGTCGGCAGGGAAAATTTACAGGCACATAGAAGAAGAAAAAACCGATGGAATCACGATGCGATTTGTTGAACCCGCACGAAATGAGTGGGATGTGAAATTTGGTACCTTATGGAGAGAGGCCGGAGGAGAACGAAAATGGAGCGCGCTGGCGGACGGCGCTGGCGGACGGCGATTGGCTGGTCGGAAGCTAAAGTCATGTCTAGCAGCACCACCTTCCCCCGAACGCACACTCATTTGCAGGGGTGCTTTTGGTTTTTTGTTTCCGTTCTTCTTCCATGGGGATTGTCTCTCTTCTAACTAAGGCACCTTACCCAAGGCACATCAAGGTATCCGATTACAACTAGGTTGGTATGGCGCAGCGGTGCGATGTTGCAACTGTCCGCGAGCACAAAGCCTTTGTCAGCGCTCAATTCCCCCGCAAGCCTGATGGGTTGTCTCCAGTTGAATTTTTGGTGGTGAGGTAGACACTCGACATTGTTTTTGAGGTTTGTATCACTCTACTTCATGGTACAGGCACACGTTTGTGGGGTTTGCCGCGGGAGCCATCCATGGATTTGAGCTTTGGTTTCGCCAGTTTGAGTCGTGGAGAAGTTTGTTTTGGAGGCGGCTCGGAGGTGTGGCTGTTCGGCCCCCTGTCACCAAGCGACGATCCAGCCAAGTGTGGCCGTGGCCATCGAACATTTGGCCGTGGGATCGAAACCAACTGCGACTTTCTGGGAAGACGACGGTCCGGAAGCGCGAGACCATCCTCCGATGCGTGGCGAGTGCTCACGCAATCCCGCCCTGGCATCTTCTGGATCAGCGATGCTCCCTGTCGTTCGTCTGTGGCTGCCAGCTGTGATTGCTGGCGCTATCCAATTCTACAGTACCTCGGGCCTTCTTTTGAAGAAAAGAAACTGTCAGATGGCGGATATTTCGTGAGCTCCCACGCGTGAAGTCTAATGTTTATCTGATGCTCCTTGAGCCCGGTCGAGCAACGTGGACGTGCATCTTGGATATGGTGTACTACAACCGGCATGTGATGTGCTCAGAGGGTGGAGGACGCACGGCAATCCTGGAGATTCCCATCGGTTCTTTGTCTTCGATGGAGGACCAAGAAGACGATCTGGTAAGCGTCTTGATGTCGCACATGCGTGCTTGCATAGATGACGGACTACCCAAAGCAGCTAGCTAGCCTATGCCGCAGGCTCGTTGGTGGTAGCAGTCGCAGTCGCAGTCGTGCTTCGCGTGCCCCTCAATTAAGCACTTGTATTATGTTATCGGAATGTCGTATTAAACATTGAACCGTAGCATGCGCCTGGAAAAGACCCCGTTTTTTTCGGACATTAAGGTTACTCAGTAGTACTTACGCCTGCCTCATCTTTTGATGGGTGGTGATCGCTGTTTCGTCTCAACAGGGTTGCAGTAATCCAACAAGAACAGCCGCCTGGGTCGCTTGCCATAACCCGGTCTCGCCAGTCATGTTCCCGCTCTCCTGGAATCGCCGGTGCCATGACGCTCTGCGCCGCTGCTCGTGGCCTTGCCTGGCCCGGTTGAAGTTGGTGTTGGGACGAACAATGAGAAGCACGAAGATTGCCAGCGCGAATGAAAGCCGACGCGGTTCTCCAGCGATTCAATGTGAAGGGACTTGGCGACTCTTAAGGGTATAGCGCATGGCAGAGATTACCATGACTGGAAGTATGAGTGATGTCGGCGCATGGTTATGCAAAAGCCGCGTTCAATCGAGCACGCTGACGATAATGAAACCCTCTTACATGCTTGCTGTTTGTTAGTTAGAATCATAGAAGATGGAGTACCCCCCCGTGGTAGACTTGATCGAACACGAGTATTCGGTAAGATAGCGGGAACATCGTCGCTCGCCTTCCTGCGGTTCTTGCGCCGCTTGCACCACCGCGGAGCAACATCTGGTTTTGAGAAAATGCACGGGGCTCAATGCGTGAACACCAGGCGATAATTGTGCTTGTTACTGTATTCAGTAGATCGATGTTTATCCATCAGTTGCGTTGCTGACTTCCCACAGAGCTCCTTAGATAGTGAGGTCTGCCCTGCGCGACGGTTAGGTTCGAGCAGCAGATAATGGATAGTCTTTGCCACACCGAACAAACCAAAATAAATCGTCAATCAACATCCATGGTCAGCATCTGCGATGCGACTGACGGGCATGCTGCCGACGTCGCTGTCGGCACTTTTCGTCGAACCTACACCTTCGGATAGGTACCGCAGATGCTCGGCCTGGGATCCGAGCGGACCCGCTTCCCTATCGCTTCTTATCAGCCCAGGGACCGACCTACCCCCCAAAGCTCTCTCATTCTCCCCGCCTCCCTCTCGACGTGTCTCTCCAGGAACTTTCCCTCAACATTCCAGAGGAATTAAAGCCAATTGAGCCGAGACGATGACTAGATCACGCCTGATCGCAGCAGCCAGGATGGCGAGGCCGCTCTTCGCCCAATCCTGCCGCAATGGCAGGTCCTTCCTCCTCGCGGCCAACGCCGCCGGAGGCACCTCCACCTCCACCTCCACCTCAGGCCCGGTTCCGACGACGGCGCCTGTACGCTTCTACTCGGCGGCGGGATCGCGCAAGGACTGGAAGGAGAAACTGGCCGCGTTCTCGAAGCAGGATAAGACGCCGCTCTACGACTTCCACATTGCTCATGGCGGGAAGATGGTCATCTTCGGCGGCCACCACATGCCCGTGCACTACGCCGGGTTGAGTCTTGGGGAGTCTCACCACTTCACCCGGAACCACGCCTCGCTCTTTGACGTCAGCCATATGGTCCAGCACCGCTTCACAGGCCCCAAGGCTGCGTCGTTCCTCGAGACCGTCACGCCGTCGAGCGTGGCCGATATGGAGATCAACTCGAGCAAGCTCAGCACGTTCCTCTGGCCCCAGACCGGCGGCATCGTCGACGACACCATGATCACCCGCCTCGGCGAGAACGAGTACGCCGTCGTCTCCAACGCTGGCACGCGCGAGAAGATATTCAAGTACCTTACCGAACAGACGGCCGACCTGCAGAAGCCCGAGAGCAGCGACTTCTGGTGGGAGGTTCTCGAGGGTTACGGCCTGGTGGCCCTGCAAGGCCCTCAATCCGCTGAAGTGCTGCAGGAGGTCCTTGATCCGGCGGACGGTCTCAACCTGGAGCAGCTCTACTTTGGCAACACGGGCTTCGCGAAGCTCAGGTACAAGCTCAACGGCGAGTGGAAGACTACATCCGAAAAGGCCATGATCAGCCGCGGAGGTTACACGGGCGAGGACGGCTTCGAGATCTCGTTCAAGTCGACTAACGGCGAGGCACAACCGCTAGCCGAGACTCTGCTCGAGGTTGCCGGCCCCGAGAGACTTCAGCTCGCCGGTCTCGGCGCGCGCGACAGCTTGCGTCTGGAGGCCGGCATGTGCTTGTACGGGCACGACATCGACGACACCACGACGCCGGTGGAAGGCAGTCTCTCGTGGATCATCCCCAAGGAGAGGAGGGCCAAGGGCGGCTTCCACGGCGCCGAGGTGATCACCAAGCAGCTCGTGCCCAAGAGCAAGGGCGGCGCCGGCATCGAGAGACGCCGCGTAGGCTTCGTCGTCACGGGCGCGCCCGCACGTGAGGGTGCTGAGATCTTCACAAAGGACGGCGAGAAGGTTGGCGTCATCACCAGCGGCTCGCCCAGCCCGACGTTGGGCAAGCATATCGCCATGGGATACGTCAAAGAGGGACAGCACAAATCTGGGACTGAGCTGGAAGTGGTTGTCCGGGGCAAGAAGAGGGCGGCAACGGTGGCCAAGATGCCCTTCGTCCCTAGCAAGTACTTCAAAGGACCTATTTCCGCACCGGCATAAAGCCGCGCCGTCTCGGATTGTATCATTATGAAAACCTTTTATCAAGATATCCCTAGTCGTCTGTCGCGACATGCTTGCTCGTGCCGAGGGACTTGGCCTCGGTGACGTTCTCCTCGTCGGTTATTCTCGCATTGGGTTGGAGCGCTGGAAGTAGTCTAGGGCCTCAGAGCGCCAATGCACTTTCGAAACAAATGAGACTTCGTTTGAACATCTGATAAGATCCAGAGGGGGTGAGATAGGATAAGAATTTCAAGGCGGGCAGTGTGTTCGAGACATGTGGCCGCGAAAACCATAGGAGGCCATTACGGAAGAGTAGAGCGATGGCGACCCTCAAACGAGCGGCTGAGTGATCTAGCAACGATAACCTGGATTGCGACGAACATGGCAAAGGTTAGCAGCGTGAGTCGACAGGATCGCGTTGCGTTAAATGTATGTTGAGAAGAGAGAAAAAGAGAAAGAAAACATGAGCGCAGAAATCTTTTGGCGTTTGGCAGGTGGAGCTGGGACGCTAGGGCGGATCCGGCTTAGTCTCGAGTGATAAGGCACCTCAGGAGTCAGGAACCAGCACAGGCCGGTGTCGGTCGTCTTTTCTGGTCTCTTTTTCTCTGTTGGGATATCGGCCAGAGTTGAAGGTGTCCGATTCGAAAATCGGTTTACTTCTTCGACTCTTTTACCGGCCAAGTTTGCTCGCTAATGGTCATTACACTCTTTGATCTGAACACCATTTCCTCCCAAAACCGATGCCGATGCGAGTCGGAGGAGCCGCGAATAAGTGTTCTAAGTTCAGCTCGAATTCGGCGTTGATTTGTGACTGGCGGTCGACGGTATTCAACAACAATCATGTCGGTTGCGCCGACTGACAGGTCCCTTATCTGGCGGCATAATGATTGATACCTTAGCCGACTATGAGCGAACATTCGTTGACATACAACTGACCAATCCTGAGGCATCCCGGATGTGCAGGACCATCAACGACCAAGTAACGAAGGTCCGAGCAAGGTGATTCCATGTGATGTTTGGGGTCGGCCAGCAGCGCAGAATGCGCATGGAAGAGAACGTGACGTCAGTCTGTCAGCCGAGAGACAGAGCACAACACGACCACGACACGAGCCCAACCGTACCATACCTTAGTAGTTGGTGAGGTAAGGTGAGGTAGATTGCACCTTGTTACGACTTCCCTCAGACGGACAGCATGAAGAGATGCCTTGGCATTTTCAAGCGGTAAAGATGGGGAGGACAACCTCCTCGAATCATGGATCTCGAGAGGTAAGTATCCGTAGTCGTACCGGGGGGCCGGATCGAGCGACGGAGGCAGTGCCGGTGACTCGCGCGGGCTACCTTAGATACTTTACCTACCTTAGTAAGGTAGGTCTTCGCAGTCCTCCTCGAAGTAACTTATTACCCGGGTACCTTACCCCAGGATGCGGCTGCCGCGGGTCCTTGGTTTTGCGCGCAAGCCAGCCAAAGGCAATAGCATTGAAGGAGACAAATTAGAAGATGTGGTCACACATCTGGTCTTGCGACCACCTCAGTCAAGGTGTGGGACGGGATGGGGCGGCAAAGACCACGGGGGGTCGATCATAGGTTGCGGGCACCTTCTGGTGCCTTTTTTGCCACCCATGTTCGGGCATCTTCAACCTTCAACGGCAGCCAGGGGATCCTTTTTCCATAATCAAGGGTGTCGTGTCACGAGCACACGTGTTTGCGTGATGATGCTCGATTGGCTGGTGACAACTAAGGTTTTTCAGCCTTATGGACTGGCCAGCAGCGTGTCTGTGAGTGTGGGTGTGAGCGCTAGGTCGGACGTGCACCTGCAGACAGTGATTGGCCTGAATGACAGTGAGGGGTTTCATTCTCACCTCTGACCCTCCATGGACCTTGATGGCCATATCCAGCCAATGTTTTCAGCGACTTGCATCCAAACCATAACAGCATTCCGAGGGCAAAGACGGGAAGGTAAGAAGGCATGGGAGAATGAACAACACGTATTGGTCAGCACAAGCGGACAGTCTTGAGTCTTAACGATATCTGGGAAAGATGCCTGAAGCTTGTGATGCTTTTCTCCAGTCTTCTGGTTCGCTGGCATCCATCTCCTGCTCACGACTGGTCACCAGCCAGCACCAAAAGGCATCGTCACTGCCCCCTCCGTCCGTCAGATTGGAAAGCCTGGCAGCGGGCAACGGGAGGATCACCCCTCGAGTTCGGTTGGTTTTATAGTAAAGGTAATGGCTTCCCACCCGGTTTGCATGAAAGCTGCTGCCTTTTCCTGGATCATCTTAGGACAAGGTACGGACATACATACTGGGGTGAAGTACCTACTCAAGGCCGGGAACCTTACTTAGCAAAAACAACCAGGACCTTCCCGAGAGCTGTAACTGTGACGTGGGCCCTGGCCTTTTTCTGTCTCTCTCTCTCTCTCGCATATTTTTTTTTCCCGTGCTCATCGCGCTCATCACCTCAGCTCCCTGGTTCCCTGCGCCCGCCTCGCCCAGCCCCGGAGCCCTGGAGCGCTGGAAAACCAAGTGACAGCGACCGCGAGAAACAAGTCAGTCCCTGCATACGACCATTTACAGACCGCACCGCCGCGCTCCTCACCTGTCTACCTTACCAGACCTCACTTACCTCATTGCGTACCTACCTCAGAGAGCAGTACGGTGAGGTAAGGTAGTGCCACCTTTCGACGGGGACTCAGAGAAGCTCGGAGAGCAAGAACCATGATTTAATTACCTTGAATCGCTCCCTCGTCCAATTGTCCTCGTTCCCACTACCCTTACCCTTTTCCTTTTCTTTTTTTTACTTTTCTTCTTTTTTGGGCTCCCACGCGACCCAAAGTCTCTCCCAAGAATCTTCATCCTTTCTTCCGAGCTGGTCGTCCCGTCGCGCGTCTGAACAGCACGTCAGAACGTCAAAGCTACGGGAAAGACCAAAGCCACGTCCAGCGCGCCTCGCCCCAGGCCTACCTACCCGGGCAGCAATGCGGTCTCTACCCGCAATAGTGGGCTTGCTGCCGATGCAGCTTGCCCTGCTCCAGCAGCTGTTCCTGCATGCCGTCACAGCAACACCTGTAGCCACCGACCATTCGCAAAAAGTCATTGGCCCTGCCGATATCTCTGCGCCCGCTACTCAAACTTACGAACAACCTCGTCGCTTGAACGGCAAGTTTCTGCACATCACAGGTATGTAGGATGCAACCCGACGACACCCAAACCCCCAGCTCCAACGACCAAGGGAAGGGAAGAAAAAAAAAAAAAACTTTGGAACAGGACCAGAGAGCTGATGGCTGTTGTGTGTTGTGCGGACAGATTTTCACCCAGACCAATTTTACAAGCCACACACATCCACAGCCGAAGAACAGGCATGCCATAAAGGCAATGGCCCTTCGGGTTATTACGGCGCAGAGACTTCCGACTGCGACTCCCCTATTTCCCTTGTAGATGCGACCTTCGATTGGATCAAAGCCAATATTGCCGATGACATCGACTTCATCATCTGGACCGGCGATTCGGCCCGCCACGACAGCGACGAGGATATACCCCGGAACGCAACCCAGGTTCTCGGCACCAATCGATTGATAGCAGACAAATTTGTCGAGACCTTTGCCCATCCGACCGATTCCACGCGCATGACGGTGCCCGTCATTCCCACCTTCGGAAACAACGACATTCTGCCGCATAATATCCTACGACCCGGTCCGAATAAGTGGCTCGGTTACTACGCGGATATCTGGAAGCGCTTCATCCCCGAGGAGCAGCGCCATTCATTCGGGTTCGGCGGCTGGTTCTACGTCGAGGTTATCCCCAACACGCTTGCCGTCTTCAGCTTGAACACGTTATACTTTTTTGATCGAAATGCGGGCGTGGACGACTGTCAGCAGCCCTCGGAGCCTGGCTTCAAGCAGATGGAGTGGCTTCGCGTGCAGCTGCAATTCCTTCGCGATCGCGGCATGAAGGCCATACTGATGGGTCACGTACCCCCCGCTCGTACCGACAGCAAGAAGAACTGGGATGAGACGTGTTGGCAGAAGTACAACTTGTGGATGCGCCAGTATCGTGACGTCGTGGTCGGGTCTGTCTACGGCCATATGAACATTGACCACTTCATTGTGCATGACACCAAGGACGTCGACATCGATATTCTCGGTGGATTCGCCATTGACGATAATGTTGGCCGCAAAGCGTTCGAGGACGAATTGGAAATTTCGTCTGCAGCGGACTACCTCCAGGAGCTGCGAGAAGGCTGGTCGAAACTTCCGAATGTGTCAAAGGTGCTTGAAGAGGCCGATTCTGTGGAAGCCGACAAGAAAAAGAAGAACAAAAAGGGGAAGAAGCACAAGAAGAAGCCGTCGAAGGATCTCGGCGGCAAATATGCGGAGCGATACCATTTATCTCTAATCGGTCCCAGCATCGTGCCCAACTATTTCCCCACGCTCCGAGTTATGGAATACAACATATCCGGTCTCGAGAACGCTGCGGTCTGGACCGATTCGTTTACCGATATGCTCCCATCGATCCAGCTTCCGACCGACGACGACCCAATCCACGAGGAGCTGAAGCGCGACATTGAAGTTGCCAGAAAGCAGAAGCAGAAGGGCAAAAAGGGAAAGAAGGGCAAAGACAAGAAGCCGAAGTTGGGCAAGGACCCCAATCTGATCGTTCCCGAGCCACCGTCGGCCGATGCTGGCCCCGGCCCGGCTTACGCGCCTCAGCCTTTAACCTTCCTTGGATACACCCAGTACTTCGCGAACTTGACTTACATAAACAACGATATGACGCATGATGAAGGCGCATCTACCGACAAGTGGCGCGATGGCATCCACAAGGATAAGGATCCCAAGTCAAACAAGCCCAAGCCGAATCCTTTTGAATTCGAGGTTGCTTACAGCACCTTCACCGACAAGATCTACGGTCTGTCAGACTTGACTGTTCGGAGCTATGTCAAGCTGGCACATCGTATCGGACAGGAGAGCGCCAAGGGCAAGACCCTCGCACAAGATTTCGAAGAAGACGAAGACAAAGACTCGATAGACGACGATGAAGAATATGACTCTGACGACGTAGACGAAGACGTAGAAGTAGAAAAGGAGAAGGAGGGAAAGAAGGGAAAGAAGGGCGACAAGAAGAAAAGGAAGAAGAAGAAGAAGCATAACAAGGTATGGTTGCATTTTCTGAAGCACGCATTCGTCAGGACAGTGCCAGAAAAAGATCTCAAGAAATTTTGAGGCAGGTAGAGAGAAAGAGCGGGAAGAAACTTCTGGTGCAATACAGCTGCAACGTCTGCAATCAGTATTGTCGATTTTGTTCATTGTTTTTTCCGTGCTTGGTATTGCATGACTGGACGCAACATACCACCACCACGGCGTTTGGGGAGGAGCATGGTCAAGGGTAGCGAAACTTGTCGACTTTTTCCATCAAGTTGTCTCGAGAATTGAAGCATTTACGCTTGCAAATTGCCTTCGTCCTTTTCATGTTTCACAGTGTAGCATAGCTATGCGAGCTTGTTTGTTACGATGATAGCGAATGAAGAAATCAGTTGTTGGTCGTTCGTTACTTTTATCTACCAGCTTTTCCGTCAAGGCAGGATCCTGAAGAAGAAGACATCGTGCGTACTCAGTCGGTCTCACTAGACTCCCCGTTGGGTGTGTCAGAGAAGCCGTTCCAGGACTCCCCTTCCGACTCCGAGTCCATCTCCCCAGCGCCTTGAACGATGGACCCCGCACCCTCACCCTGCGCCTGGGCCTCGAGATCCTCCGCATCAATGTCCAGCGCGCCGGAAATGTCCCAACGATCGCCCTTGGCTGCGCGGCCGACGTATTTTACGAAGCGCAGCGTGCCACTGTCACGTAGCACGAGCGTGAGCTTGTTCCACGCGGCCGCCTGGAAGAAGAGAATGTTGTCGTCATCGCCGCTCGACTTGTAAATCGCCGCGTCCTCGTCCTCCTCGCCGTCGTCGCCGGCCATGTACACCTCGTGACCACCGACCTCAATCTCCTCTTCCTCCTCCTCCTCCGGATCGGGTGTCGGTTCCTTGGCTTTGCCCTTGCCCTTGCCCTTGGCTTTGCCTTTGCCCTTCTTGGACTTCCCGTTGGGCTTTTCTGCTTGGGCCTCTTCTTCCTCGGGCTGTTCCTCCTCTTCGTCGCCCCAGCCCTTCGACGAGGTAATGCCGAGGTTGAACTCGAGACGCGGTTTGCCTTCGTAACCCGTCGCGAGGGTGTAATCTTTCCCGTGGCGGAACCGGCGGGCCAGGAATTCGTGGCTCTCTACGACTGTTCCCGTGGCAATCTGTAGCCACTCACGGAACTGGCGCGAGGGGAGGAGGTGGTCGAGGAGCTCCGTCAGGGGATTCTCCTCCTGTGAACTGCGGAGCTCATCGGACCCCGCCGGCTGCTGGTAGAGGTAGCGGTGCTTGTGCGGGGGGCGAGCCACGCGCCATGCCGTCTTCTTCTCGATCTGGGCGCTGTCTTCGGGAAGGGACTGCTGCTCCTGCGACTCGATGTACTCCTTCAGTCTGGCGCTGAACTTCTTGGACAGTATGTTGGAGAGCGTGATGCTCGAGTTCTCCTCAAAGTGCTCCGCAATCTGCTCCAGAGTGTCCGGTGTCAGATACTGTGGCGTGATGTACTTCAACAAGAACTCCAGGCCGGCTTCGTCGAACGCCGCAGCCGGATTCGAACCGGGGTCCTTTGCCTTGACGGGCCGCGGGCGTGGGGTGTCGTGCTGGTCGGGGTTGCCCTGCAGCTGCATGAGGCCCGAGTTCTTGACCTGCTTCTCCTCTGCGCCCTCGACATAGCCATCCTCCCCGATCTGAGGAATGTGAAACCAGCCCGAGATAGCCATGCGGATACGACCGCCGTCTTGCTCGAGCTGGGCCTTGGACTCGGCGTGGTAAACCTCCTCGACGTCGTGGAAGGATTCGCCCGGCTGGACGGCAAAGAAGGACAGCTGATTCCACGCAGGCGAGATGACCTTGGTGTGGTCTGGCGCGGGCGTCTTTGCGATTTCGCCGTCCTTGCCCTCGAGCTCCTGGACTGGGAAGAGGCGGAGAGCGCCACCCCATTCCGCCTTCCAGGGCTTGTCCGGATCGGTGAGGTACAGGATGTAGCTGACCTTACGGCTGCCAATCACGTCGTCGTGGCATAGCAGGTAGCAGCCGGGAGTGTAGACGTTGATGGCCATGTCGGTCTTGCGACCGCTCAGGGGACCGCAGCCGGTGATGTGGGAGACGTACTCGCGGAAAGTCTCTGAGTAGATTGCGTCGCGCAGGGCGAGCAGAGAAGGCAGCTTGGCGAGCGCTTCATCGTCGAGGCCGTCAAGGTTGGCAAGGTCGCCTGACTGGTGGATTTTGTAAATGTCGGTTTCTTTCGGGGTGAAGGAGACGTTCTCGCGGATCTCGTCGCGTACGGAGCGAAGGAGAGTGTCGTCGACGAGGCCGCTGATGACGGAGTGCTTGTAAGGAGTCGATTTGGCGTACTCGGTGGTGTACGAGTCGAGGACGTCCTTCTCGAAGAGACCCTTGCGAAATCGTGACTTTGCGACGTCGGCTGAGAGGGCTGTGTTTGCGAGAAGTCGGTGTTAGTAGGGAGCTGACAATCCGCAAGTTGCTTGCGCTTTGGCTAACCCACCCGTCTTGGGCTTCTTCTTGGACTTCTTTCTGTCGTCGATGCGCGAATCCGCCTTGCGCTTCATGCTGGGCGATCAATTGAAACAAGATCCGGCGAAGAAGGGGGAAAAGAAAGTAGGAAAATATTGTGTGCACGGGGAAATGACTGAACTGTCAGACGTTCCAAAGCGATTCGGGGGGGGGAATCTTTGGGACGAGAGCTTCGCTGATCGGATCCGAGATGGGCTGAGGTCCCACCAGAAGTTTTTCTGATAGCAGCTGTTTTCGCGGCAAATCGTCCCATCGGCGGGCTGGTGAAGTGGGGACCCTGCAACGTCATTTTCCAGTCCAGGTCACCGAGTTGAAGGTACCTAGGTATCTAGGCACCTACTTCGACACCGCCGGCCAGTCTTTCTTCTCTTTCTTTTCTTCCTTTTTCGTCCCCCTATTTTCCCTAACTCACGTCGGTCTCTGGTTGAGATCACGCCCTTTGGGAGAAAAGCATTCTTTCCATACCGAAGCGCACCTAGGGGTAGATGTGTACAGTGTTGCCGGTCAAGTGGGCCTGCGTGGCGGTCCACCTTCGAATGCTATGAATGAACACTTTGCTTTTGAAAGGCCCTCGCAAGCCCCCCAACAGGATCTCTCTGGAGGGAGAGCGACAGAAATGCATGGGCCATTGAAGCTACAAACTTGACAAGGCCATCGACCCCTTAGCGCCTTCGCCTACGGCTCATCGATTGCGAGGATACCAGTAGACACAGACATTGCATGCAATTCAGAAGATGGGGGAAGCACGGAATGCAAAGTCAATTGCTTCGCTTTTTTGCTGCGGATGCGGATGCCTTGGAATCCCCCTGTATCGTCCGGAAGTCTAGCGAAGCGATGGGCGGGACATTCAAGATACTTCAGGCAGAATGGTAGACTTGAGCTGAAAATATCTCACCCACACGATTTCCGTGACACCCTCCCTGTGCTTCCTTCCACCAGCTCAACCGGTCGGCCATGCTATTTCCTGGGAGTGTATGGCTAAGAGCACTTCAATATCTTAGTAAGTGCACTCGTTTCAAGCACGAGGATGTTGGACTTACCAAGGGCTTTGGAGGGGCGTCTATCCACGCTGCCATGCGATACTGCTGGTTATCGGCTGCCGTAAGACTTTAGTCATCCTTTTGATGCTTCATGTACCCAAAAGCAAAGTTGACAGGAAATCCAGGGTCGAAGGGCAAAGCTTCATGGATGAGGTCAACGTGCTAATGGGACAATTCGACACCGATTGCTTCCGGAATCGTTTCAACATGGGCGACGGTGTTGACGCCGACGATAGGGAAGACATAAGGGGATTGATGAAACAGGTAGGCAAGAGCCTGGTTGAGTGAAAAAACCCTTGTTAGCACCAGCTTGTGAAAAGAGAGGTCGTGTGTACTCACTATAGATCATAAGTTCGTGCCCTTCTGCTTCGCAGACTTCTCCGTCGTCTCGCAGAGCTCCAACGGCACCTCTTGTCCATGAGAAGATTTGCGCGCGTCGGTATCCTTATCCCGTGCTTCCCGCTCTTCTGCCGTCAAGAATTTGCCGCCACCCAAGGCCGCCCAACGCACGTTGGCCATACCTTGGTCTTCGCACATGGGGATGATCTTGGCTTCCATGTCACGGAAGCCGGCGTTCCATCTTTCTTGGTAGACCGAGAACGGAGTAAGGTCTTTGGCGCGCGAAGCTAGTAATCTCGTCAGTCGTGCTGTTCATGATAAGCAGTGGTGGGAAGTCCTTGAATGCGTTGACCTTCACCACGACCCAGGCCGGCGTATTGGACACTCCCAGGTAAAGCACCTCCTTCGCCAGGACGTGGGCGTGAAGACCTCTCATAACTTCTTCCACAGACGTTGACCAGTCCCACCAATGGAGAAACAAAACGTCGATGTAATCCGTTCTCGGTTTCTTCAAGCTCTCTCGCACAGAGATGTGCATGCTTTTGGCAGAGTTTCCTGCAAAGTTACTCTACAAAGGCTCCATGTCGCGGCTGTAAGAGTGGAAACCGGCGGTGTACTTGGTGGCAATGACCATCTGGTCTCTCACGCCGGCTTCTCCATCTATTCTCCAAGGAGTCGCTCCGAGTCTTCTGAATTGTAGATGTTCGAGGTGTCGATGAAGTTGCCGCCGAGGTCGTAGTACGCACCAAGGAGCTTGAAAGGGTCTTCGTTCTTGCCGAAGAGGGTGCTCCAGTGTGGCCGATGCCTATGCCGCCTACGCAAATCGACAAAACCCTTGCAGACGCATTGGGGGAGAGAATGCGGTGGCAGCCCAGGGCTGTCTTTGGTTTCGGTGGACTTTCAAAGAGGGCCATCGCAAAAAAGCGTGAGGATGGATGGAGGGCAGAGTCAGCATCGTCGGTTGAGCTTTGTTGGATGGCGTCTCCTCTTCAGGGCAGACTGGAAGGCAACCGCCTTTCGTTGACGAGTTCGTCCGCCTGGTCATCTTTTGCCTGGATACCATGACGTCTGTTTTAAGGCCGTGAGTGAAGTCTGGGGATGTAAGTGAGGTCGCGGACCTTACCTCGGAATTCCGTGCGATTGGTCGAGTCAGTCCTGCAACTTGATGACGCTCGCTCCACTCATCAGCGATTGACCCACCCGGAGTTTAGCAACGAGTGTCAACTTCACCTTACACGGTAGGCCGCGGCAACGAGGGATGGCGTGAGTCGGTTGGAAGATCAGATGGAGCTATCTTCGTTCAATTCCTGACAATCCAAGTATTGCCATCCCCCCAAACCCAACTGAAGCCACGGCTCACTCAATGTTGCACTTACACAGCCTAGCTTCATCTACCTAACATGAGGATGACTCGGGATTGGGGCATATATTATTTCCGATGACGATGCCGTAGATTAAGGGCCAAGAAGGACTCTGTATTTTCTACGGCAGTTAAAACTGGTTAACTTCAAACTCTAGTTGAAACGCATGCGTTTGACCGTTGCTATTGAGACTATTCCCAAGATCAGATTCGCCAAGTCCCGAGTCCGAATTCCATCAACCCAAGTCAATGTCGCCTTGCTGAGGATTCATCCAGTACACCGATAGCAAGTGTCAGCGGAAGTCGAAAAGACGAACCCATACCCGAGTTGTTGATTGCTTGACATCCAATACAAAACTACCCACACATATACCAGGTTGCGCCTGAGATCATGTCTCCTTAAGCCAGGTTCTCCTGGAAGAACAGAATGAGTTTGCCGAAGGGCGTAAGGTCAACACAATTATAAGGATCGACGTGGCCAGCACCAGGGACCCAGACCAACTCGTCCTCGCTGAACTCTTTCGAGTGAGCTTGGTAACTAGAAATAAACAGCAGTGGGCGCAGCGAGATTATACCGATTTCGTTAAATAGGTCAAATGTCAGAAACTCGATATCGCTGGAGAGCGTAGGGTGTATAGTGAAGTTTAGCGAAAAGCCCTCGGGGGTGAACTCGCCACAAGGAGTACAGCAAAAGTCGTAGAACTCACGCTCAACAGCAGCAGAGGTCTCCATGATCTCGTGGACCATGCCGCTAGTGTACTCAAGCTCGCCACCATCAATCTCCATCCAGCGCTGCTCGGCGATCGAGGCAGCGATTTGCTTGCGCTATTCCACGCTCTGCAACCTCCGCAGACCCACACGAATGACGGTTGCCATGTTATACATACTAGATATCGCAATAGCCTTAAGCCGCAAGTCTATTTTAGCGGCCAATAAGATAAACGACTCGCTGCCACAGATGCCGACACTACCAATACGTTAGCGATTAACAAAGGATTGCATGCCGAGATAGTCAACTGCTGAGCTGAAAGCCTCCAAGTACAGATCCAGTCCAACGGCATTACGCGGTTCACCCTCGCTGCCGCCCCAGTAGGATAGGTCGATCGAGATAGTGGAAAAAAACCCTGCTCAGCCAGCTTCACAGCGCACAGGTGGGCACTTTACTCTTAACCGCGCCCATTAGGTGACTAACAACAATCGCAGGTGCAGTGGCATTATAGTTGAGACCGTTGAGGGTAAACAAGTTACCGGCAACCGTCATGTTGTACAAATTTTGAAAGCTGACAGGCTAAACGGTGACATTCTCACTGCAGTAAAAGTTCTCCGCCCCAAAAGATATATTCTGTGCCGCAGCTGACATCGTGTTGATGATAGCTATCATACAAAATGCGGCAACAGCCTTTCCAGCGATAGCCATGTTGCCTATGTTCTTCTTTAGCAGATCAATTAAAGTAAGTGTAAAGCCTTCTTGGCAGATAGTATCCTCTAACCAGAAAGCGTCAAGCCTCTCAAGCTCTTACAGTAGATGAGGAACATCAATTAATCATCCTTTGGCGTGAGGTCATCGTTACGCCAAGATTGCGCAGTAATAGAATAGAATATATGGCGAAGACAGTTGAGCAGGTGAGTTAATCAAGTTGCATGAATCCACCTGCTTATTGATTTCATTTGGATGAATTATATTAACGATGCGGCATCTTTGGGCGCGGTCATCAGGTTGTGTTAGCGTCGTGGGGGCTGGTTCAGCAAAGCTTGGGGAGTGGCGTCCAATACTGCATTCAAGCCGACTAGATTTCCTATCCTTAAATAAACAGCCCTTAAGCCTAGAGTATATCAATAAGTAACTACCTACTTGTTAAACTGCGGAGGTTTGATAGCAATAGATATCTAGAAAATAAGGGGCCTGACCTATGCTTAAGATCCACAGATGCGCCAACCTCAAACATCAGCTATCACCTGTAAAAGGCCCAAATCACTACCAATAACGTCCCACACCCACTTCTCGGCCACCCACTTTTGATGCCCTCATATTTATACATATCAACTTTAACTAATATTTATATATATTATAATGCTACGACGGTACAACTTTCGCTATCACTAGGGTTTTTAGACTCGCTGGATTCATCTATGCTACTTTCAAGTTCGCCCGCCTCGATTTGAGCCCTCCGAATAGCCTTAATATTTATCACAGTCTTCCTACTAGCCTGGGGCTATAGTAGGGGTCGCTAAGACTGCGAGTAAAACGAGGAAAGAGCAATATAAGCGTGAATAATAACAAATAGTATAATAGGTAATTATAGGTATATAGTAATATCTTCTATAATAGCCGAGCCTTCTAAGCTATCTGCTAGAAGTCTCCTACTTAAAGGATAGGTATTAAGCCTAACCGTAGTTATATAGAATATTATATAGTAGCTAACTATATTACTAAAAGGCGTATAATATATACCCCCTTTTTAAAAAGTAATTATCCTAATTACTATCTCTATTAATCTAGGATATATATACTTAATATTCCCTTCTCTCCTTCTTTATATCCTAATCGCTAGAAATTATTATAGTATTAGTAATTAGGCGTTATACTTATAGAGGAGTATATTAAACTTAGATATCTACTAGCGCTTAGCAGTATTATTAT
Source organism: Colletotrichum sansevieriae (assembly GCA_026260285.1). Classification (NCBI taxonomy): domain Eukaryota; kingdom Fungi; phylum Ascomycota; class Sordariomycetes; order Glomerellales; family Glomerellaceae; genus Colletotrichum; species Colletotrichum sansevieriae. The sequence continues at coordinate 115,929 of JAOQIF010000145.1, forward strand.
TACTAGTATTACTAAGCGCGGGTTGCTTATTACTAGTATGCTAGAGACCCTTAATTATAGTATAGAGGTTTGCGATCTTAGTACGAAGGCTTATAATCTCCTTAGTCTTAACTATATTAATAGCTATACGAATCTTATTAGCAACTGCTTACTTAGATATACTATTATTCTTAAGCTTAGTAAGATATTTACTAATAGCGTTAATATTAATAATATCTACATTAGCTATATTAGCCTCTATAGTATCGAGGCGAAGAAGGATTTCCTATTAGATACTATTAATAATAGTATTAATATTACCCTTAGCCTTATTAGCAAGGTCCTTTGCATTTTTAGCATCCTTGCGGGCTAATAGGTCTATAGTAGTAATATTACTAATATTAATAAGCGGGGCGATAGAAAGGAGGTTAATATAGTTTATTATAATAAGGTTGCTAGTAATAATTCTATTAATATAACTATAGGCGTTATAAAAGTATATAGCAAGGACCTAGGTATAACTAGGGAGAAGCTTGCTATAAGCGTTATTATTAATATATATATTATATGCTTACTTAAGGGTATCCTAGATATATCTAACGTAGAGGTTAGAAGATATATTCTCAGAAGGCTCGATATTATCGAGGATTTTCTTAATCTCCTCGATAAGGATTATATCGGGGTAATATAGAAAAGCGTTATTAATATAAGCCTTCGCCTTATTAATCTACTAGCGCTAGGTTATAGGGCTAGGGCGACCCTTCTTAGGAGTTTTATAAGGAGTAGTAGCTACGGTTTTAGCTAGGGTAGGCTCCTCGATATTAGTAGTAGTACTAGTAATAACGCGGACTAGCTTAGTAGCCTAGGTATTATTATTCTAAATATTATTAGTATTATTATTAATAACCTTATTATATTAAGTCCTAGCATCTATAGCAAAGAAGTTCTTCTTAGCTACCTGCTTGCCCTTCTTATAATCCTTATAGGACTTCTTCTTATTAGCAGCAGACTTATAAGTCTTAACTAGAGTACTAAGGTTAATATTATAGTTACTAACTTAGTTATTGCTACCTTAGCGTAGGGAGACGGGGTTAAGTACCTCGTTATTCTAGGGGTTAGCACCCTTATCTTAGCTGCTATTATTATTAGATAGCTAAGAGGATGGGACCTTATAGTTATTAGTAACTTCTTTACCTTTAGAAGCTATTATTATAATTATATTAGTTAGGCTAGCGTTTAAGAGGCTATATTTAGCGGATTAGGGTAATATTATTACTTATTATAGGAGGTCTATTAGGTAATAATTAATATATAGAAGAGAAGTAAATAAATAAAAGGTATAGGTATACTTAAATAAAAAGTAAGTAAGTATAGTAAATAAAAAGGAAGGTATAGAAAGAGAGAAAACAATTTTATAATAAGGGTTAGTAAGGAAAGTATATAAAAGTTAGTACCCTCCGCTCCTTCCTATTTATTTTAATATAAGATAGAGAGATTAAGGGAAGAGTAGTTAATAGTAAAAATAATAATTAATAGCAAAAATAGTAATAATAAAGGGAAAATTTATAATCCTAATATTAATTTAGGATAGATATATTTATCCTATTAAAAGAATACGAAAACTATTTAGTTATATACGAGGTGCGCGCCTTCTTATAGCTCTTTTAGTATCCTAGTTAAGGGGGAATTTAGTATTATACTTATTAATAAGATCGTTTATATTAAGTAATAGGGAGTCTCTTTATTCCTAGGTATTATCTTTTATTATAAAGCCTTTCTACTAGATAAGGTATTTAATAGTAGGTTTATAACTCTTCTATAAGACTCTTTATTTAATAATATAATTAAGTTCCTACTCCTTATTACTATTAACTTTAATAGGCTTTAGTAGCTAAGTCTCGTAGTTAAATAGGTCTTTTCCCTATACTAGCTTATATAGCTAGGCTATAGAGAGGATTAGATAAACCTGCTAGTACTTGGGAATATCTACCTCATAGGCGAGAGGACTAATAATATGCTTAATTCAGAAGGGTCCTATCTATCTAGAGGTCTATTTATTATTATATTATCCTAGTAAGTAGAATCCTTTATTAAGTTATATCTAGACTTTATCCCCTTTATTAAAAGTTATATTAGAGTAGTAGTTATTATATCTCTCCTTATATAAGGTATTCGCTATATTAATAAGTAGTAATACCTCCTTCTAATATATCTCCCTAAGGATAGTAAGGCTCTTAGTCAGGGCGCTCGTTTATATAACTATATTAAGGATACTTTATAGCTTAAATCCGAGTATAACCTCGTTTAGTAATTATCTAATTATAATAGATAGGGAGTTATTAAGATTATACTATAGGGCAGGTAATATATCAGTCTATAGTATATTAGGGGATTTAGATATATAGAACTATATTATGATTTTAATAGTCTAGTTTATTCTTTCGCTCTACCTATCTATCTAGGGGTAGTATGCTATTAAGAGGAGGAGCCTAATATAGAGGGCGTTAAATATCGCATGCTATACTATAGAGATAAACTTAGGATCCCGGTTATTAATAATATAATATATAATTCCATAGTCTAAGAGGAAAAATACATAGAATAGGATTATTACTTACTCTTTTGCTCTATAGGTTAAATATCCTGCTAGAAGGATTATCTTCTTTAAGAATTTATATATTACTATTACTAATATATCTAACTCTAGGAAACCTAGCAGGGTATAGAGACTTCTATAGGATAGCACCTTAGGTATATTAGTAACGAAGTTAATAGTAATAGTATTATAAGGGATATCTATAATAGGGATAGGTTATAGCTATCCTAGTAGCCTTTAGCGGTTGATTTAGTTCTCTTTGCACTAGTTATAGTAAGCAATATATTATCTTATGAGTAACTTCTTATTATAAAACTAAAAAGTCGATATTTCTATTATTATATAGTCTATACTAAAGTAGTATTTTTTATTATAGCTAAGGTAGAGAATTGCAGGTATTAACTTATATAGGATATAGAGTCTCTAGGTATTATTAGTAGCTATATAAAGGATAAGTCCTTCTAGTAATAGACTCTAAGGAGTTATTTAATAGCGTTTTAGAGCTCTCCTAGCAGCTCTAGCGCTATTTTCCTTAGTAGTAGCATTAAATAGTAACTACTACTTGCCTAGTTCCTTCTGCTAGGATCGGAGTTATTTGAGAATTTTGCTATACCTCGTATTATTAGTATAATTATCTATAATCTTAGTAATAAAGTCCTCTGAAATGCTTATAGTTATCTCCCCTATTGCCTTATAGGCTTAGGACTTCTTAGCTAACTAGTTAATTATACTTATAAATCCTATGTTATTATTATTATTACTATAGGTTATTTCTATAAGAACGTCGCTATTCTTAAACCTATTAGCTTAGCCTGAGGCTATAAGTAATAGCAGGCGTAAGAGGGTATTAGGGATAATATTAAGCTTCCCTAGTATATAGGTAATATTAAGGTTGAATTGCGATAAGTAGTTCGCAGCGCTTATAAGCTATAGGTTAGCCTTATTAAGGTCTATAGTCCATAGCGAGGTATATATAAGGATTCCCTTTATAGCTACGTAATCTATAAGAATTTATATAAGGTGCTTATTTAATTGCACGAGCTTATAGAGCTTTTTTATAACTTATACTACTATTACTACCTCTACCTCTATAGTAAAGTATTGCTTTTCTAAGGGCGATATAACCTTAGATAGAAAAAGTACTAATTAGATATAGATTTATATAATATCTTTACTAGGTATATTAGTACTATTCTATAGGATGCCTAGTTAGAATACTATAAGCCTAAAGCTGCTTTTATAGGTATTAACCTTAAAAAATATAAGCTTATTTAGGTTATAGTAATATCTTATAACCTAGTTATAGAGATTCTCTTAGAGGGCGTTCTATACCTCTTGCTCGCTTAGTATTAGCTCAAATAACACCTTTTGGACCCTCTTTATTCGAACTACCTTTAATAGACCGTTAGAAAGTATGTTTTTATTATAGAGTTTTATAATAAGACGGGTCTTTCTATCCTATAATAGTATTATAATAATATTATACTAGGGTATATTATATTATAGCTATCTAGCTATTCTAAGGTATCTCTCGATATTATAGAGAGTTTTTAGGAAGCAGAGGTTCTTAAAAGCTGCGATCCTATCCTCTATTTATTTAATACTATTAATATTTATAATATAGCTAAGGAGTCTTACTTTAGGAAACCCTATAAAGGACTTCTTAGGTCTAATATAAAGGTGGTTATTCTCAAAGAGCTTGAGAATAATATTAATATACTAGAGATAATCCTTGTTATTATTGCTAAAGATAATAATATTATTAATATATACTCGAGTAAAGTACTTATAGTTATATAGGAGGCGATCTATAAAACGCTAGGCGTAGGCTAGCAAGTTCTTAAATCCTATGAGGATAATATTAGAAACCTCGATACTATAAGGACTTATTACTACTATTCTATTATAATATCTTAAGAAGATTAGTAGTTAATAGAAGAACTTAGTAGTATTAAATATTATTATATATTTCTTCCCTCTAAGGGTATCTATTATATTATCTTAGTTAGGAAGCAGGTATACGTCTAGGATAGTGATTCGGTTAAGAGGGCAGAGGTTAATAATAACCCTACCTTTGTTTATACTATTAACTACTTATTATATAATAAAGAGCGGATAGATAACTAGGATTAGCTTATTACCCTATACTATCTTATTTTTAATATATATCTTACTATAGATATTCTTAATAACTTCGAGGACTTTAGCGCTAAAGAGGTAAGGCTTTACTATAGCCTTCTAGTTTTGCTACCCTTTAATAAGCTTAATATATATATATTAGTTATCTAGCATAGGTATAATCCCCTTATTATAGTAGATATCTTAGTTATTGAGGATTTCCTTAAGTCTACTAGCAAAAACCGCATTCTAATTATAGATCTTAACTCTATTCTTGCTATATATAACTAAGATATCTTTTAGCTTAGATATTCTATAAGATAGAATATTATCCGCTTAATAAGGCAGTCCTAAGCTAGATTTAGCAAGCGGGGTTATAAACTACGCGCTAGCTACTATATTACTTATAGCCCTATTAAATTCAGATTGCAAGAACTAGCGCGAGTTTAATTCTCCTCCTATAAGGGTAATAATATCTGCGTATTTAATAAGGTTAGCTATCTCCTCTACTTCTATTAAGATAATATAGCCTAGCTACTAGCCTCTTAGGATTATTATTAGCCTATTCGTTATATTTCGCATAAAGATAAGCTTAGGGTTATCTACTATAACTATTATATTAACTACGCTTCTATAACTAGATTAAAACTACTAAGTATTAGAGCTTTACTAGCTTAACTTAGGGAGGTTAATAAAGCTAGTAATAACGAATAAGTTGCTCTACAAGGGACTAACTATAGTATAGGTATTATTAACTCGTCTAGTTACTAAATGCTATCTCCTGAACTAAACTAGATATTATATTCTATATACTAAGCAGAACTTAACTATACCTTTATTAAAGTCTATAACTAGCCCGTGATCTTCATAGAACGGTATTCCTAGTAGAAGATTCGCTCTAAGGGTATTTATAACTCTAGCTATAATAATAATATAGCTATAGATCTCTATATTACTAATAATACCTAGGATATAGAAGTTAAATATAACCTGCTC